>PVJC01001600.1:0-90905 GCA_004026665.1 Murina feae | reverse complement strand
GCTCAAAAAAGAGAACAACATGCAGGGGAGGGCAAGAGTCTGAGAGATCAACATAGAGGGGGTGCCTGCTCCAAGCCTCCACGGTGTGCCTGGGGGCAGGTCCCCAGCAGGTAGACACACACAGGAGGACTGCTCCGAGCCTCAGATGCGGCTGGGGGCAGGTCCCCAGTGGTGACACACACACACACACACACACAAAAGGCACCTGGCAGACTGGGGCCATCATAGGACATCCACTGAGGGGTCCCAGACTGTGAGAGGGCACAGGCCGGGCTGAGGGACTCCCTCCACCCCGAGTGCACAAATTTTTGTGCACCGGGCCCCTAGTATATATATATATCCCATATTCAAAGGCTGTTAAATCACATTGTTTACCCATATGTTACAAAAAAATCACTTCCACTGTCGTGGTAAACAACCTGCTTCTCTATTTATAATGGTCTGGCCTTCCAGCAACTTCAGTGCAAAATTATAGCTAATTTGCCTACAAACATCAGGTGGTCATAATAATCTGGCCACTCAGTGTACATATATTCATTTCTAGACCTTTTTTATTCTATTCCATTGATTTTACATGTGTATCATTTCAAGAATATGAGGTTTCCTTGATTACATTTGTCCTGTAGTAAGTCTTGAAATCAGATGGCAAAAAGTAATCCAATTTTTCATTTGCAAGATTTGGTGGGATTCTAGAATCCTTTACATTTCCACCTGAAGTTTGAAAAAAAAAATCTTTAAAATTTTCTTTGTGGAAAGATTTTAAAGTTTTAATTCAGTTTCTTAAATAGATAGAAGCTACTTAGCTTTTCAGAAAACATCTTCTAAGAGAATCTTGACTAAGTTGTGCATTTTAAACATTTTTTTCATTCCATCTAAGTTGCCTTATTTTGGGCATAAAGTTTATCTCATAAAAACCCTTTCCCTTACTGTTTCTAGGATATGTGATGTTGTCTTTTAATTCTGATATTGACAGTTCGTGTTTTCTGTCACTTTTTTCTCTTAATCAATCCTGTTAAATTTTATCAATTTTACTAAATTTTTCAAAGTATATATATTTTTTAATTTCCTCAATTGCTTATTCATCATCTATTTTATTGAGTTCCACACATTTTATTAAAGACTCCCCTTTACTTTAGATTTGATTAGCTCTTCTTTTTCTAAACTTTTAAATATAAAAGCATAGATCATGGATTTTATATTTTATTTATTCCAATATAGTAATTTAAAATTTACAGTTCACTGAGATTCTTCCCACAAGTTTTGATATAGTATATGTTCTCATTTTTATTTATTCAAAATATTTTCTAATTTTCAAATTGTTTCTTATTTGATCTATGGATTATTCTATAGTGAATTGTTTAATTTCCAAATATTTGGGGATTTTTCAAATATCTTTCATTATTGATTTCAAATTTAATATCAGTATGATGAGAGAGCATTCTTAGTATAATTCCATTTCTTTGAAACATAGTGAGCTATTGTTTTATGGTCTAGCATATGGTATAAATTAGCAAGTATTTGATGTGCACTTAAACTAAGGTGACCAGATTTAAAGCGGTACACCATTGACGGGGGTGGGGGGGGTTCTTTTTTTTCTTTTTTTTTAATTATTACTTAAAATATTACAAAGAGTAATCGGGATTTTTTTTAAACGCTGTGGGACTCGGGACAAACTGTTAAAAATCAGGACTGTCCCGCCAAAAGCGGGACACCTGGTCACCTTAACTTGAACAAGAAGACTAATTTCTTACCCATGCCCAGCTGGAGTGGCTTAGCGGTTGGGTGTCACGGCTCAATTCCCAGTCAGGGCATATGCCAGGGTTGTGGATTCAATCCCAAGTGCGGGGTGTATAGGAGGCAGCCGATCAATAATTCTCTCTCATCACTGATGTTTCTATCTCCCTCTCCCTCTCTCTTCCTCTCTGAAATAAACAAACAAACAAAACCCACCATTTTTTTCTCACCCGTTATCAATGGTCAGTTAAGGCTCTGCCATACATCATTAACATCCTGAGACCCACGTTGGTGAGGCAGCCACCATCTGTGGCATCGCTGATCTCATATCCCAGGAAACAGAGAGTGCAGCAAAGCATTCCCTGGCTCTTAAAAATTCTACCTAGAAGTGACACATACTACTTTAATTCACATTCTACACAAAAGAAACATGGCTACTTCTGATGTCAATCAGAAAGGGATATGTGCTCCTACAACAGAAAGGGGCAATTAATATTTAAATACATAGATAATCTATGCCAAAGGCATATGAGTCTTATATGACTTGTTGATACTATCTGCAAGTATCTTTCCAATCAATCACCTTTCTGCATTCCCATTGCACACGCTGTTGTCCACACCACACTCATGGCCCATCTGGATTGCTGCAAGAAAGCTCTTAATAGATCTATCTACATTTACTTTGGCTCCCTGAGAGCAGTTAGACTATTCAACAAAAATCTAAGCATGCCACAGACATTCTCTCCCCACCGAATCCATCAAATTGCTATCCCCCTGCCCCTGCATTAGAAACCATTAATGGCTTCTCGTTGCACTTAAGTTAAAATGCAATCTTTTCATGTGGCCACGGGCCTTGCATAACTTAGCCTCTGTCTGCCACTGCAGGCTCATTTCTCACCACATGATCTCTCACCCACCAGCCTCATGGCTCTCTCGGTGGCTCGAATGCATTCACCTATTCATAGCCCCCTTGACTGTGAGCAGGCTTTTCCCACTGCCTGGAATGTCCTTTCCTCCACTCTTCCCCTGGCTCGCTTTAACATCTATGTTATTAATCCCTTATTCTTAATCATAGCGTATTTTACATTCACACCAGTTATCATGATTTGTAGTTACATGTTTATTTGCGTGGTTATTATTTTTCTCCTTCATGGATCACAGATTCAAGTGACGCACTCTGTTCAGGGGTACAATTGCCTATGGTCCATGCCAGACCATTCTCTTGTTTTATTTTTACCTTTTATTACCTTTTTATCACTCTCCTCCTCCTTTCTTAGCCCCTAACTCTAGTCTATTTAAAATGTGTCTCTCCATTTTTACTATAGATATTCATTTACACACACACACACTGCTTTGTGTGTATTGTGGTTCTTGCTTTCTCAGTTAGTGTTCACTGAGCTATGCCTATGTTGCTGTGGGACTATCAAGGTCATTGTTTCTGGCTGACCCGTGAAAGCACTACCCCCCCTTTATAGTCAGAGTACCAAAGCGAAGCTGAGTAGTGTGTTGGTTTTCACGGGGAGGGTTTTGTAGGCCCATGAGTGCAATCCAGCTTTTCTCACTTGAATGTCACTATTTCACACATTACCTTCTTGCAAGTCATCTTTGCTGTCACTGCATCCTTATTTGAGAAAGAGAAAGGACTCAGAAATCTGCTATCAGAGAAGTCAGATGACTAAGTGGTAGTTAGACTTCAAACTTGCTTCCCTCTCATTCTTATGCAACATGGTGCGTAGGGCCATGCTCCCGCTTCACACGGGTTGGATTCAAGGTCTAATTTCCCACCCTCATTTTCGAATCCGGACTCCTATTTCCCCTCCTGAAGCCAACGGCAGAAACGTGCTGAGAACACCAAGCCCTGTGCCAGCTCTTCCCTTTGTGAAAAACTTTCCCGTTTGCCCGGCCTCCGTCCAGCTATTTAGAGTTGGCAAAGCTGTTCACTTTCCATCCTCCATTGTCAATAGATCAAGTAGAAACAGTGATAACTCAGTGAAGCTCCAGGCAGCCTGCCCGTCAGGAACATCAACATGATGCATTTTTATGTACAGGAAGATTTGCCGCTGGAACCTAAACAAACAGGAATTCCTGATCTTAATCCAGAATGGATATTAGTGTTCCCTACCCCCATATGTGCCAGGGCAGTGGAGAAGCTGTGCAAACATCTTTCTTGGCTAAAATAACCTGTTGCACCTCATAGCATACTAATGAGCATGGGGTTTCATAGGCAGGAGAAACCAGTTTACAGGGACTGGAGCTGAGATTCTCAAAGGATGGGTAAGAAATTTATTGAGTGTCTTCCATGCAGCAGACTCTGTGTGAGAGATGAGGGATGTTCAAAATAGAATCAAGTCCCCATGCCCCACGGAGTAATAGCCTAGTGGGAGAAACAAGCCAGTGAAGGAAGAAAAGCAGCCGTAGTGCTGCTGTGAGGTCCCCTCTGTGATGTAAGTCTAATCTTACCTGACAAGGTGAACCTCACTGTAAGGCAAAGAACAGAGTCCCTATTCCTGGGGACCAATTAAAATGTGTTTAGAGCACCTTCATAGGCCAAGTGGAGACTGATCATTAAGCTGGAACAGGCATGAAGCTGAGATTTAATGGTGATGCTACCTGCATTAGGTATTTTGAAAATTAACTCCCAAGGAGTATCAGAAAGCACACGAAAACTTCCTTTTCCTCCAGTTTCTTACCTACAAATCAAAATACTGGGATTACTCTTTTTGCAACTTAACAATACATGTGAGATGACTCACCAAGGAATGTTATATAAACCTCAGATTGTATTTATCCTATATAATAAAAGACTAATATGCAAATCGACCAAACAGCGGAACAACCAGTCACTATGACGTGCACTGACCACCAGGGGGCAGATGCTCAATGCTGCCCCCTGGTGGTCAGTGCACTCCCACAGGGGGGTGCTGCTCAGCTAGAAGCCAGGCTCATGGCTGGAGAGCACAGCAGCCACAGGGAACGGGCCTAAGCCTCAGTCAGACATCCTCTGAGGGCTCCTGGACTGGGAGAAGGCACAGGCCAGGCTGAGGGACTTCCTCCCTGAGTGCATGAATTTCATGCACTGGGCCTCTAGTTTATATATATTTCACTAGAGGCCTGATGCACAAAACTCATGCAAGAGTAGGCCTTTGCAGCCATGGCAGCTGCCTTGATCCCTCACAACCATGGCAGCTTCCTAGATCCCTGTGGCTGCAGCCCAGGCTTCATCCAGAAGGTCATCAGGAAGGACATCTGGATGGTGGTTCAGTAGATTTGCATATTATGCTTTTACTATTAGTAGATTGGTATTCTGGCATCTGATGACTATTAGATGCACCTCTGACTATTTTTTCAGTCGCCTCTATCCCCTTTCTAAACACCTCAGTGTCACTCAGAATTGCTTCTCTATTCCCATCCTCTTTTTCTATTATTTTTTAATTATTTCCTAAATAGAGAAGATGAGGTTTTGAAATTACATATATAATACAAGTTTTAACTAGATAAATGTAACATCATCATCCTACCAATTTATTTCATAGTGGAGCATTGTGTTTTAGAAACTTTATCTTCTAGGCTTCAAGATATATATGCTTTTGATTATGACACTGTAATCACTATTCTCAGCTCTCTTAAAACACACAGCTACCTCTTCTGGGGGAAAACAAATTAAACATGATTATGTCTAAGCCAGGGCTACTGTCTGTGGTTGCATAGATTACATCATGGGGTGCTGATCATATCATAGTTTAGTGGAAGGCACCTTGCTTGGTGCAATGCATACATTGGCAGCTATGTCTAAGCCTACTTATTTTAGTAAACATCTGCTATAAAGTTAAAGGATTGCACAAAATAACATCAAATGAAGAGACTGAGTATGATGAGAGTTGAGACTCCTAACATCTGACTCTAGGAATTCTACCATCTGACTCTAGGAATTCTACACACTTGAAAGAAATAGCTCATAACTTCATCTTGTGAAGAGCATTGAATCCTAGAGGAAGGATTGAGACAAGGAGCACTAAATGGAATTTATCAGGAAATGAAGGGTCAGATGTAAGACTGAGCTTCCCTCTTGTATACCTAGGAGTCCAATTAAGTATTTAGTTAATTCCTGATATCACAAGCCAGACAAGAGGTAAATGGCAGTAAAATAAGGTCAGTGATGTGGTTTTGGCATCGATAAAGTGGCATGCATAGAATATTCACAAACTATTGCTCCAGTTGAATTACTCCTCTGTCTGTCTCACTAGATTGGCCATGTTGAGAGCAGAACTTTGTATCCCACGTCCCATCATCTTTCCCTCTGCCAAGATTTCCCCCCTGGGAGATTAACGATAAGCATGGCATAGTAAGCATCTGAGAAGTCAGTCCTATTTTGAATCAACTGATCTCATCCTGCCTAAGTCACTATCTCTAAATAACTATGACCACAGAATCACTTTTCACAGAACATGTATTAACATCTTACAAGTCTTCCAAGAAATAGCCAGGACAGCCCTAGTTCAAGGGCTTGCCTCACCTTTGCTGTCAGTGAGCTGTCAATTCCTACAACGAGGTCTCACTGATGTGCAGTGGGATTCATAGGTGGAGAAATACAGCTACTAATACAGGAATAATGGCTTTTGTTTATCCCATGTACTAAAATGCCAACCAACAGTTAGAAGTACAGCCACAGTTAAAGGACTCGAGTCAAATTTGCAAAACGTGGCTGGACACCTCCATGCATGTTCATCCCATTCTGAATCAGGCTTCAGGCCAAAGCCACCCACCCAGGGCTGCATTTATCCTAAACAAAATTCGTGCAAGGGTAGGCCTTCCTTCCCTGGGCTGCCAGAAGCCGACCCTGCCCCCCACCCACACCTGCCTTGACCTGGCACTGCCCACATCCACCACCACCCACCCTCTTCCCCTTTGATTGATCACCCCACTGGCCAGTGGCCTGGGCCTCCCTCTGCAGGGTGATCATCGGGCGATGGTGGCCACCCCCCCACCCAACCAATTGCATCGCACCCACTTTGGCTGGCCTGGCGCCAGTGCATGTCATAGCATGGTTGTCCAGATGGTTGTTCTGCTCTTTGGCCATTCGGTCAATATGCATATTATGCTTTTATTATTATAGATTATTATTATAGATTAGAATATAGGAGAGATTGGAACTGTCCTTAAGGGTTAGAGGTGGACCCTGGATGGGTGGCTCAGTTGATTATTGGAATGTCGTCCCACACACCAAAAGTTTGCAGCTTCAATTCTTGTTCGGGTCACAACGCTAGGTCAAGAGTATGGAAGACAACTGATAGATGTTTCTCTCTCTCTCTTTCTTTCTCTCTCTCTCTCTCTCTCTCTCTCTCTCTCTCTCTCTCTCTCTCTCGCTTTCTTTCTCTTTCTCTCTCTCTTGCTCCCATCCTCTCTCTCTCTCTAAAAGTCAATAAGAATATATACTTGGATATTTTTTTTAAAAAGTTAGAGGTAGACAGGAACAGTGAGATGGTTATGCATTGCAATGCATTTTCCTTCTCTGGTAACTATGATTACTTAGTCATTTTTCCGTTTTCCCTAATTCCCCTTGCCTGTTCTCCCACACGCAATTAAACTTGATATGTAATGCTACTAGCCTTTCCAGCTCTCATTCCTAAGGGTCCTACTTCAGTCCTATTACCAAGCTACTGCTTTCCTCCTCCAGGCTTAAAACAGTCTCTGCAAGCAAAGACATATATCATTATCTAGTCCTAGGCCTTAACTGATACTTTTCCATGCCTCTGGCCTCTCTCTCTGAGATCATCAATGTTTTCATGATGCTGTGAGTGTGTTTCCCCCGCCCCCAATCAAAAGAGGCATCAAAAAATCAAGAAAGATGAATTTCTGTGGACCGTGATAGGCCAACAGCCTTGTAATATCTTAAAGAAACAAAACCTGCTCTCATCACTCTCTTCCTTAAAATTCTTCAAAACTCCTAGGGCATAAAAAGCTAGTTAGCTAGTTAACCTGTTTTTTTTTTTTTTTGTTATTGTTTGTTTGTTTGTTTGTTATTTTGGTTGGTTGGTTTTGGTGTGAGGGTTTTTTGAGACTCACATTGTATGAATCTCTGTACCAATTCTAATCCTCACAACCATTCCACAAAGTAAGTATAATTACTAACTCCACTTTATAGGGGAAAAACCAACAACACACAAGATTTAGGCTTTCTTACAGCAACAAAACTTGTACATTGATGGAGCCAGCTTTCAAACCCAGCAGTCTGACTAGTGATGGAGTTTAACCACTAAGAAACACTGACTTATTTACGTCTAGTTGAAGTACCACTTCCTTAGCTTGAAACATTAAGCTCCTTCCAAGTGTGGTACCAAATTACCTTCCACATACTCCCCTATCACTCTTACTCATGAGATCTACATTTATTCAATCACCAAAATTTTTTTGAGCACCTACTATATACCAGAAACTGAGCTAAATATCCACAGCATCCACACCAATCTGGTTATACAGCGTGAACTACACATGTCTGTGGTTGGACATGTGCAGTCTCTTCGGTCTGTAATGAGCTCCTCCTCTCCTTTTGCCATTTCCTTCTGAAAGAGTTCAACCCCATTTAAATGCCATTTTCTTTATGAAACCTTCGGCAGTTGATCTAGGTACAATGCCTCAGGCTATTATTTAAGTTTTTACCCTCTAAGTGACCCTTTTTCTATATCTATCTATCTCTTACCTATTTATCTATCTATCATCTATCTATTTCTCTACCTGTCTTCTGCTCTAGAATGTGAAGGACTTAAGCCATTGTCTTGATAATATATCTTCCTTGCAAAATATCTGAGTTTTAAGAAATATGCTAGAATAGAGTCAGCCTGCTACTCTAATGCCTGAGACAACCTGAAGGCTTATATTTACAACCAAACTCTAGACCATGTTTTCACAGGCTTAGCCAACAGGAACCCTATCTTCAAGAATTTGCCAACCTCGCCCTAACTGGTTTGGCTCAGTGGACAGAGCATCGGCCTGCAGACTGAAAGGTCCCAGGTTCGATTCCAGTCAAGGGCATGTACCTTGGTTGCGGGCACATCCCAAGCAGGAGGTGTGCAAGAGGTGGCTGATCGGTGTTTCTGTCTCATCGATGTTTCTGACTCTCTGTCCTTCTCCTTTCCTCTCTGTAAAAAATATATATATGAAATAAAATATATATTAAAAAAGAATTTGTCAACCTAGTGAGATGCAGTTTTACAAAAGTAAATAAAGAAGCAAACAAACTTATAACTGCTACAGTGGATAGATATGGTGATAAAGGAGAACGGAGGTGGAGTCACGAATGCCTCCTGGAGGAATCTGAAAATACTTCTCATAGAAACGAAAATTGTGCTGAAACAGATTGTGAGTAGGTCTTAACTAGGTCAACAGCAGGGTGAGCACCTTTTAGGTACACAAATATCCAGATATCCATGTGAGCAAGGTCTATTTAGGGGTCCAGGAAGTTAAAAATTATGGGAATGGAGGTGTTCAGAAGAGAGTGAAAGAAACAGGGGCAAAAGTGCTATAAAAAGCCAAACTATAAAGGGACCATCATACCATGAAAAGGAGTTCTTATTGTTTTCCTACAAAAGTAAAGGTAAAGGGTTTGATCACCCTTTATCAATGTGTGTGTGTGTGTGTGTGAGAGAGAGAGAGAGAGAGAGAGAGAGAGAGAGAGAGAGAGATGAGGCAGTTCCCCATGCCAACAAGCAATGCTTTGACACCAGCTGGTATCCTAGTTCAATTTAATTCTGACACCAACTTCAGGAAGACGGTATCAGATTCCAGGGGTAACGAGTTCTGTCCTACAAGACTTCTCCCCAACATACACACACTTCAGATGCCAGCTGCAAGCCCAGGTAGCCAGGCAATCGTGCTTCTGACCTGCAGATAACAAATCAGAGGTTCCCATGGCCCCCTTCTCAGGTTGAATTGACCTGTTAGAGCAGCTCACAGTACTCAGAGAAATATTTCACTTACTACATCACAAGTTTATTATAAAAAGGATCTAACTCAGAAACAGCCAGATGGAAGAAATGCTTAGGGCAAGGTATGGAGGGACAGCGCTTCCATGCCCTCTCCATGTGTACCTGTCTCCCAGCCACTCCATGAATTCACCAACCCAGAGGCTCCCCAAACCTTGTCTTCTGGAGGGATTTTATGGAGGCTCCATTCCACAGGCATAATTATGTAATCGGACACTGGAAACGGATTCAACCTCCATTCCCTCTCCTGTCCCCAGAAGTCCTGGAGATAGGGCTGGACGTTCCAACCCTCTCAATTCAGTGGTTGGGTTCTCCCGGCAAAGATCCCCCAACCTTGGAGCATTTCCATAACGATAGACGCCCTTATTGGAAGTAGGAGATTCCAAGTGTTTTAGGGGCTCTGTCTCAGAACAGGAAAGACTGAATAGAACGTGCTTATTATAAATCATAGTATCACAAGGGGGAAACTATGAAAGCATGTCACATTTAAGATGAAGCAATCAGATGTCCACACCTAAAGATAATTTTGGTCATGGTACAAAGGATAGAATGTTGGGAATAGATTGAGCATCTAGTACGTGCCATCACCCCTCCCCTCTATGCATAGGCAGTCGATAGAGAAGCCTCTTGTGTGGAGAAGCACCAAGTTCCTGGTCCAGTCCACTGGCTGATGCTGCTCCCGAGACCTTGTTCCAGGTCGTTTTCCTTTTTGCTTCTGTGAGTTCCTCACTTGTTTTGCTCCCGAGGGTGTCCTTCTGCATTCTCTCTATTTAAAGAAAGCCTAATCATCCTTATCTGGGTCCCCAAAGATTTCTAAGCTTTCCACACTCAGAATACAAAAATATAAATCCCCTATTCGGAGACATTCTTTATCCACTAGGGTGAGGAGTATTTTTGCTTGCAAGTGACAGAAGCCCAACTTAAATGAGTTTATGTAAAAAGACTGAAGCCACCTGCTTATGTAATCAGAAGTCCCTGAGAGCTGACTCTGGTCAGGTTAGAGAGGAACCAGGCTTTCATACTGTCATTAGGACTCTCTGAGGTCACCTCTTCACCATTCTTTTCGCAGACATTCTCTTCATAAGGTAGCAAAGGCGGTGATGCACAGCCCCAGGCTTACATATTCCTCACAGCCCGAATCCCAAGGGAAAGCAGGTGGCTCCGCCCCACAGCATCTGGACCAGCTCTCCACTATGTTGTCTATCCATTGTTTGGGTTCATGTACTTGACTCTGGACCAATCTCTGTGTCCAGAGGGAAATAACAGATCAGGATGGGCCGGTTGGCAGTGACTTGATGAAGTGGGCTTGTATCAACTCCACAAAGCCAAGTCCATGCTGCCCTCCCCAGTGCCACGTGTTGGGTGATGTCATATTGGTAATTGAAAGTCAGCTCTGGTTGGGAAGGTGTGAGATGCTTTAAATACCAACACAACAAATCAGGACTTTTGAAAGTTTGGAAAAGTAGATTATCAGCCCACCATTCCCCAGGTGTGTCAAATGCTCTTTTAGGAAATAACAGGTTACGTCGTGACTGACCTTTCCACCAGGATCACCACTCGAGTGGAAACGTTCCAGAAAGGAAGGCAAAAATGACGGCACGGACCAAAAAGGTAGCAGGCATCTATCACGTTTACGGAATGTCAACCTATAGCTGGAAGGCTGGGGAGGGTTGCGGGGGGGTTAAGAGATAAATTGAAGGACTTGCATGCATGCATATGAGTATAATCAATGGACACAAGACACTGGAGGGTAGGGGAGGAGGGGGGAAGGTCAAGGGAGAAAAATGAAGACCTATCTAACACCCATTGTAATACTATAAGCAATAAAACAAAATTTAAAAATTATATATATATATATATATATATATATATATATATATATCTCCCTAAGGGGAAAAAAATAAAATAAAATAAAACTCTGCTATTGCTTCTCAGCCTTTTGGCTAAGATCAAGTGTAGTAAAATAAAACTCTGCTTTTGTTTCCAGTCACTAGTGGTAAACCCTGCCCATTTTGACAAGGGAAAATGTCATTCTCTATGTCATTTCAAATGCACACATCCGAGGAACCTGTCAATAGTTATTGTCAGAAAACAGGGAAAGGAGAGAAAAAAAAAACAAAAACAAAATGTATTCTTCTCTCCTTTGGTGCTCTCTCCCCCAGAAGTGATTTCTGGAAAAGGTGAAGATTTGTAACACTCACCTTACACAACAGGAGCGCTATTCAATACTGTGGAAGCTTCACAAATATTTTGTCAAATACCGTGACTGATAGTCACGCGAGGCCTACAGATGTGTTATATTAGTGGGCTTTGTTAGCTGGACCACAACTCAATGGGCCACTATGTAAACTAAGGTATCACTTCCCCCTATGACATCATAGAATACTCTAATTTTCAAGATGTTATGAAAATAGTGAAAAATTCATTGCTTTGACTGGAGCCCAGGAGCCAGATGGAAAAGATGAAACATTTGCAATTATCATTATTTCTGATCAACTGTGTTCTATTTTCCCTCCACAACTGGAGAAGTAGATGACTCAGAAAACACTCATGCACGCACGCATGCACGCACACATGCACACACCATTGTGAACTAAGAAGGCTATCAGAATAGGACAGGTTGCTTCCTTAACCTGTGTTATTCCATGAGCTAATGCTTACTCTCTAACCAACCCTACCATCTTCAATGCCCATGCCCTGTGGGGAGAGAATATCACATAAAATATAACGGTCCCTAAGATATCCTAACTGATAAGGCATCTCCTGTCCTGGTTAAAAACACCTCACCACCTGCTGATTTCCTGTAAGGCAAAGTCTTACCTCGGATTTAGCACGAGAGCCTTGTGGTCTGACCCCTGCATCTCTCTCCAGCTTAATCGCTTTCTTCTTTCTCTAATATATCCTGAAACATGGTCTCAGCAATCTGAATGTTTTTCAAGAAACATGTGTTGTATATACCTCATGCTTTGAAATACACGGTTCCCTAGGCCTGGGATGCCACATAAGCCCTTGCTTTCTCTAGGTGGTAATATTCTTGTTTTCATTCTTTAACAAACAACTCCGTTTTTTAGTTTTTTCTGACTTCATTTCCTCCTTGTTCACTCCCTTCTGCCTCAATTTGCCTGTAAGTGGTCTTAGGTACAAATGATCCTCCCTCCTCCTCAGTAACCAACCCTATGAGAGACTTTACCGTGATTTGAGCTTTGTGTTTTTGCACATCTTACTTCTAAATCATGTGTTCCTTCCGAGGAGGAGTTTCTGTACGATCTTTTTCTGTATTTCCAAAGCCTAGCACACTGCTAGGTACCCATAAGAATTTAATAAATGTGATTAATCTAAATAAGCAACAATATGATGCCTAAGCTCTGAAAATATTAGCAACTCTACCAAGAAATATGTTTTAAGTTTCATTTTTAAAAATAACAATCCATATCCAGACTTGTAATATTCGTATTAAAATATTATATTGTTTACAAGGTCCTATGTAAGTAGAACGTATAGAAAGACCTACAAGTTGTCTTATGTTTTTTTAAAAACCATTCTGCATCAAGCAGGAAGAATATCTCAGACTGGAGTAAACACATCACCAAATAATCTAATTGATTGATTCTAGATAAAGGAGACATATTGAATTACTAATAATGATGTTAATGAAAACAGAGCAATTGCCATTCAGCAGATAAATGAGTGGGAAAATACATCCTTCAATTACATGTGAAAAATATGACCAAAGAAATTTCAGTTGCACCAGCAATTAATCACAATAATTTGCAAAACATTTCAAATGCCAAATGCAATGATCTTCCCCCACACCTGAAAATTATAACATTTTCATTGTGAAGCACTCTATATAACAAAGGTGAATAGTAAGCATTAATTTTTTGAAGAAGTGGATTTGTATATTTAACTCTTGGATAAATATATGTATTTATATATGTATCTATTGCTTCAAAAGAAATTAATATATAGCAATAGTTACATTCATCTTATGAAGGATAGTGAGGTAATGTATTGATGTCACTGACATTTAAAAACCATAGTGCTAATTACCAGAAGCAAGCCATGCCGAAATCAGAGGCCTTAAATATGTGTTCGTTGTTCTCCTTGTCCGTTAGCTGTTATGACTAAATATTGAAAATTCAGTAAATAAATGACTCGCTGAGATGTTGTTGCTGAATATTTCATTGACAGTAATTCATCAGAGTCAAAAAGAGATGGAGACTCACTAGTCATACCTCATGGCCCAAGTACAACCCCTCCCCAATTTGACATTGTTAGACTTACTTATTGATTTAAAGTTAAATGTTTACTAAACTCCTGCCATGAGCAAAGCATTGTGCAGAGGGTGAAGATAAAACAAGTTGTAGTTTTTCCCCTTAAGGGTCAAATAATCCAAAGGAAGAGATGAATACATTTACAAGTTCATTACAATAAATATGTCTTAAGTACCTATTATATGTTTCTAAGGCACCATACCAGGATCTATACTAGAGAGTTAAAAATTACCTGATTACTGGCAATGTTGCTCTGGTCACAAGGATAGCTACTTTCTAAAATATACTGCTTGTCCCCTTGGATAAAGTTAACTATTTGAGGAGACTGCATAAACTAGCCTAGGAAAAGCGAAGTCATAGCACTGCAATCACAGTGCATTCTCTCTCTCTCTCTCTCTCTCTCTCTCTCTCTCTCTCTCCCTCCCTCCCTCCCTTTCTCTCTCCCTCCCTCCTTCCTTCCCTCTCCCTTATCTTACAGAAGTATGGTTACCATGTAAAAAGTTGGATATATTTAATATATGCAACTTGGTGAGTTTGGGGCCACATATATACCCATGAAACCATCACCACCATCAAAGCCATAGACATATTCTTCACCTCCCATTGTTTCTTCTGCCCCATTATTGTTATCACTAGAGGCCCGGTGCACAAAATTTTGTGCATTTTGGGGGGGGGTCCTTCAGCCTATCCTGTGCCCTCTTGCAGTCTGAGACCCCTCAGAGGATGTCCACCTGCTGGCGTGCCTGGCCAGCCTGGGTGAGAGGCTGATGGCTATTTGCAGGCTGGCCAAGTCCCCCCAGTGGGAACCCTCACCCCATGGGGGTGTGGCCAGTCTGGGTGAGGGGCTGAGGGCCGTTTTCAGGCTGCCCACAGCTCCCATTGACCCAGTATCCCAGCAAGGCAGCCTAATCAGGCAGTTGCAACGGAAGCCTCCTGTTTACTCTAGCTCCGTGGCTGCCGGCCGCCATCTTGGCTGGGTTATTTTGCATACAGCCCCTCTGATTGGCTGGTGGACGTGGCTTAGGTGTCTTGGAGTGGTGGTCAAGTTGCATATTACTCTTTTATTAGATTAGATTATTATTATTTGGTAAAAACACTTAACATAAGCTCTTCCCTCTTGCACAATAAGCTCTGGAGATCTATATAGCATAGTTTCTATAGCTAACAATACTGTATTGAGTGGCATTCTCAAAAGGGCCTCCCTTGTATCTGGTTTTCTGAGTGACTGTGGCCCATCCTGTGTGACATAAGACTGATTCATAAGCAGTGAGGTGGTGTCCTATGCAGTTTGGATGCTGCAGGTGGAAAGAATTAGAAAAGTGAGGAAGTAAGGATGGTGAGTGAGCAATATCATTTCTGGGAGAATGTGACAATGAACTTGGACACACTCTCAGAGCAGATTGCCATAGCAAGTAAGCAGGAAGGTAGAGTCCCATTTCACCTTTATGACTGAGACTGCCATGTAGCACTCTGAGACTGGCTTCAGAGGTTAAAAAGGAAGGAAGTTGGACGTGCAAGGGAAGGGGTGGACCAGATTTGCTACAGATAAGAAATTGTTCACTTACTAAGTGTAACAGTTTAGTGTATAGACTTCTAACCAGCTTATTATCTTTCAGGTCTTTCATTATAATTTCTCTACACGTCAGCAATGAAAAAACCAAGACCTGGAGAGGGTTGGGAACTTTTTCAAGTTAAATACAACCAGAAAGTGTTAGAGCTACACCACACACCCAAAACTCTGGAGGCCAAACTCTTGGTGTACTCTCCTCTTCCACCTACACCTGCTTAGACACATTGTCATGGTTACCACCTCCACAGCTGCTCCAAGATGCTTCCTAGTAACACTAATAATCCCTAGTAATCAGGATAATTTTCATCATTTAATCCTGGCCCCTGTGCATAAGCCTGTGCTCAATAGTCTACATAAATTACCCAACATAAGTGGTAAAATCTAAACTAATAAAAGCGAAATATTAAAATTAACCGTTTCTTCGGGACGGCCTAAGCCACGCCCACCAGCCAATCAGAGTGACTGTATGCAAATTAGCCCAGCCAAGATGGTGGAGGCCGCAGCCCTGGGCTCCGCCATCTTGGGAGACTGGGTCCTGGGAAGGTATCTGGGGCCCTGGGACCCCAGATGCCTTCCCCCGTGGAGAAGCTATGGGGGAAGCGGGGACCAGCCAGGCGGGACCCTGCAAGCCCCCTGCCAGGAGGCGGATCGCAGCCCAAACGGCCTCCCGGGGCAAGCGGGACCCTCAAGCCCCCTGCCAGGAGGCCGATCAGGACCCGAACAGCCTCCCGGGGCAAGCTGGACCCGGCAAGCCCCCTGGCGGGAGGCCGATCGCAGCCCGAACGGCCTCCCGGGGCAAGCGGACCCGCAAGCCCCCTGCCAGGAGGCCGATGGCAGCCCAAACGGCCTCCCGGGGCAAGCGGGACCCCGCAAGCCCCCTGGCGGGAGGACGATCGGGACCCGAACGGCCTCCCGGGGCAAGCGGGACCCCGCAAGCCCCCTGCCAGGAGGCCGATCGGGACCCGAACAGCCTCCCGGGGCAAGCGGGACCCTCAAGTCCCCTGCCAGGAGGCCGATCGCAGCCCGAACGGCCTCCCGGGGCAAGCGGACCCGCAAGCCCCCTGCCAGGAGGCCGATCGCAGCCCGAACGGCCTCCCGGGGCAAGCGGACCCGTAAGCCCCCTGCCAGGAGGCCGATCGCAGCCCGAACGGCCTCCCGGGGCAAGCGGGACCCCACAAGCCCCCTGGCGGGAGGCCGATCGCAGCCCGAACGGCCTCCGGGGAAAGCGGGACCCTGCAAGCCCCTTGGCGGGAGGCTGATCGCAGCCCGAACGGCCTCCTGGGGCAAGCGGGACCCCGCAAGCCCCCTACCAGGAGGCCGATCGCAGCCCGAACGGCCTCCCGGGGCAAGCGGGACCCCGCAAGCCCCCTGGCGGGAGGACGATCGGGACCCGAACAGCCTCCCGGGGCAAGCGGGACCCTCAAGCCCCCTGCCAGGAGGCCGATCGGGACCCGAACAGCCTCCCGGGGCAAGCGGGACCCTCAAGCCCCCTGCCAGGAGGCCGATCGGGACCCCAACAGCCTCCCGGGGCAAGCGGGACCCTCAAGTCCCCTGCCAGGAGGCCGATCGCAGCCCGAACGGCCTCCCGGGGCAAGCGGGACCCTCAAGCCCCCTGCCAGGAGGCCGATCGGGACCCGAACAGCCTCCCGGGGCAAGCGGGACCCCGCAAGCCCCCTGGCGGGAGGCCCATTGGGACCCAACGGCCTCCCGGGGCAAGCGGGACCCGCAAGCCCCCTGCCAGGAGGCCGATCGCAGCCCAAACGGCCTCCCGGGGCAAGCGGGACCCCGCAAGCCCCCTGCCGGGAGGACGATCGCAGCCGGAACGGCCTCCCGGGGCAAGCGGGATCCCGCAAGCCCACTGGCGGGAGGAAGATCGGGACCCGAACGGCCTCCCGGGGCAAGCGGGACCCCGCAAGCCCCTGACGGGAGGCCGATCGCAGCCCAAACGGCCTCGGAGGAAAGCGGAACCCCGGAAGCCCCCTGCTGGGAGGCCGATCGCAGCCCGAACGGCCTCCCGGGGCAAGCGGGACCCCGCAAGCCCACTGGCGGGAGGCCGATCTGGTGGCCAGCAACACTGGAATGACCTCCCAGGCGGAGAAGCCCGGGGGTGGGGGGACACCATGCCCCCTCCTGGGAAGCCTATGGGGTGGCCAGCGCCACTCCATTGCTTCCCAGGCAATGGCCCAGAGGGTCAGTGGGAGCTGTGGCCAGCCTGAAAACAGACATTGGCCCCTCACCCAGGCTGGCCAGGCACACCAGCAGGTGGCCATCCCCAGAGGGGTCCCAAGCTGTGAGAGGGCACAGGCCGGGCTGAGGGACCCCCCTCCCCGACCACCCCAGTGCACAAATTTTTGTGCACCGGGCCCCTAGTAATAGATAAATAGGTGAGCATTATCTGAAAACTGAATGACTAGGTTAAGAACTTGCCCAAGACCACGGAGTCAAGATCTAACCCTCATCTGTTTGACTTGAGGGCCCAGGAATGCAAATCTTATGTTTCCGTAGCCAAGAGACCCCTCAGCCTTCTTCCTGACCCCCAAGTCTAGGGATTTCCAACACACCAAGATGGGTCACCACCCCCCCTTCAGAGTTTCCCCTCGAGCTTCTACTTACCCATCGTCTTAACTTCAGGGAACTGAGAAGAAAGTGAAGGAGCAGGCATAGATACTTAGAGACCCACAGTTTCCAGAGCCTCCCCAGGAAAGGAAAAGGCCTTCTTTTTCATTATTCTCTCTATTGGGTAGCAAACATGTTTTTCTCTTTTTATTTCACCCAGTTGCTATATACCTGTCGGAGGGATCCATGGGCTTAATAAAATAGTCCCCAAACATCATAAAAACACACAGTCCAGCTAAAACGGAGTTGTAGGAAACAGAGCACTCCCGGCTCTGAAGGGCTTTAGGAGCTGTTTTTCTTCTTGGGACCTTCAGCACTTACTCCCCTTTGTGAACCTTTGACCCTGTGGCTGGCCCCACCAACTACTTCATTTCAGTGTTTCACACAGAGGTCCAGGGGTGTGTTTTTTAGGACTCGGACATCTTAATGAATCTAATTTCATGGCTTTCGCCTATACTACTGGCTTTCAGGAGGTAAGGAGGCTGCCACCTACGCTCTAAAGCTGGTGAGTTACAGGAGAATGCTGGGAAGTGGTGTAGACCTCACATCTGCTCCCCCATCCCAGCACCTGGGGGGCCGCTGCAGCTGGAGGAGTATAAGGGCTTCTCCTTTGCTCTTCAGATCTTGTGTGGGTGCCTCTTATTGGGTGACTCTAATACAAACCCTACCGGGAAGTGATACAGGTAAGAATTTAGAAAGGAATGGAGATGATGCCGACTGACATAGTTAGTCTGAGTTTCCTGTGCATATGCAGGTGGCTGTCATGAGGTGGTCATGTGGAAATCACATGGGGAGCATATAGAAATCTTGTGATTCTTACATTGGAGTTACATGGATCACATGGGGGTGGTCACACTAGAATCACATGGCATTCATGTGGGAGTCACACTGAGTTCAAGATGAGTCACACCGTGGTCACATGGGTGTCATGTGTGGGTAGTATGCTTGTCTCATGGTAGTCACGTGGAGGTTTTCTAAGGGCCTGAGCGCTTGATGAACCTCGTTAAATAGGCCCTTTCTTTGCAGACTTACAAGGCTATTGAAGACACAGCTACTGCTCGAGCAACCAAGGTAAATGGAACTTTCTCGAGTCATCTACCCTCCATGGCTATTTTCCTTGTGAGTGTATGGAGGTGACAATACTAGGGTATTCTTACATAGTTAAGACATGACATTATTCATTTGTCCAAACCCAACACATAGCATAAACTCTAATCTAAAGTATGGTAACCTAGTTAATCATTAGGTATCAAGATTGGTTTATCAATTCTAACAAATAGATCACATTAATACAAGATGTTAATAAAAGAAGCTGTGGAGGGAGCAGAAAAGGAGAATATGGAAACTCTCTGTGCTTGCCACCCAGTTTTTCTGTAAATCTAAAAATACTCTTAAAGAAACAAGTCTATGGAAAAGAAATCAGAAGTGAACCGAGGTCTGTCTGATCTGAAAAAACTGCTCCAGGAAAATGCCAAAAGGGCAGTTAGAGGTTTAGGGAGATGAAAATAAGCTTCCCCCAGATGGGAAATGGTGAGTGGTTCTATCTCAGTCTTAAGGTTTTCTGCCTCCTGGAAAACAAATTCCCTCTAAAGTAACAGTGATGTAAACAGTGATTGACCACCCACGGAATAAACCCCAAAAGAGAAACCAGCGCACACGAGCCCTTCCAGAAAATAGAAGAGGGAACACTTTCTAACTCATTTTAGGAGGACAGCATTACTCTAATTCCAAAACCAAAGACATTACAAGGCATATATTTCTCCAAAAAAGAAGTCTTGTAATTAAGAGAACATGACCTTTCCTATTTTTCCCTACAAATGCTCAGCCACAGCTCAGAAAGACTCTCTGATTTGAACTCCTGTGTGAATTTCTAACAAAATAAATTCAGTTACCGACAAAGAAGCCAGGAGAGACAGCAACCATGACAGCATGAATAAAAGCTGCTAGTCCTCCATTCATGGGAATGATAGAAGATGTGAGACAGAGACCTCTCCTATCCTAGACCAGAGACCCACATCTCTAAAACACGGAGCAGCCTGCTAGCAGGTCATAAAGGACACTCCTGTGACACTCTCTCCAGGCGATGACTTTGTGTTGGTGGAAGAGGAAAGTCACATCTGTGATTTAGCTCTGTGAACCCAACCAATCACTCCAATTCATGTTTATTCTTGCAGTTGGTGGCATCCTTCCTGAGAATTTTATTCTAATTCCAATCGTTTCTAAGAAATTAAATGGAAGTTAGTAGCAACTATTCCTTAAAAAAACAAAAACAAAGGTTTAGCTGAAAGAAATTATGACTAGTCAGCAACTGCTTTCCACTCTACTTCATTCAAAGAGAATGCCACTGTCAAGTTTTAATTTAGATTAAAGCTTAGGTGGTAACCTATCCAGACTCCAAGCTTAAAGATCTCCCAAGCTTTTCGCTTTAACTCAGAATTTTGGCGAACCTCCCATAATTCTGACTTAACTAGAGTCATTTCTAGTGCTGCTTCCCCAAACAAGACTCTGGGCTTTCTGAAAGTATATCACCAACATTCTTGACTTTAAATTTATCTTTTTTGTTTGTTTGTTTTCCTAGCACATTAATTGTGTCAACCAAATGCTAGACAATGTGCTTTCAACTCTACCCATCTGCCATCATTATGTAACGCCTTTCCCACCTCCCTTCACCCATGTCATTGACACAAGTTCTCCTTTGTCCCAGATCCTACAAGTACAGAACCTGGAATTCTCCACTCAGAAAAGTAGGTGAGAGTCAGCTGTGCTCTGTGTCCGCTGACTGTGGACTACCCTCGAGGCCCATGCAGACCCAATCTGAGTCATCAGTAACTGTTCACAAGTCATCTCTTAAGGCCTGGCATTTTCTAGGGCCCCATTTTCTTTAATCCCAGAGCTCTCAGTGACAAGGCAGCGCTGGGTGAATATGCTGAGTTTGTTGACTGGAATCTCCTTACTCATGCGAATAGGAGGTAAATGTCTAAGACTTTCAGAGCCTTTTCTACCTTCCTGCACAATCTAAAATACCAACAGCCAGGCCAATGGTGTTGGTCATCTGCAGGGAAGGCCATGTTAAGTGCCCCCTGGAGCCCTGGGCCCATGGTGTCTCTGCGCACAGCAGCAGAGAATACATCAAAGACAGCCCAGTATTGCCCATGATAGTAATGGCATACTTGCGCCCTCTAGTGTCAATTGAACTAACTGTCCCAGAGGCTGGAATGTAAACTGGAGTCCTGGGAGCCTAGCCCCCCTTTTATCCCACTGAAAATGAGATGATGTAAATGATCTTATACCTGAACCTATGCACCAGGTCGAGGATGTGTGCTCTCTTAAAGAAACGATTGTTGACATCTGCCAGAGTTCATTAGATCTGCTCTTCCCCTGCAAAGGCCCCCTCCTGATCTTTTGTTTTTAATTTAAATCTTTACTGAGATAAAATTTACATACCAAAAAAATTCACCCATTTCTGGTGAACTAGTCAGAGTTATTCAGTATACTTACAGAATTTCCCATAATTACCCCTAATGTTAGTATAGCTCTACCATCACCCCAAAAGAAACATTGTGTTAATTTGCAGTTCCTCTCCATTCCCATCCCCAGCCATAAGCAACCTCTAATCTCTCTGTCTCTGTAGTTTTATCCATTCTAGACATTTCATATAAATGCAATCATACAGGGTGTGGTCTTTTTGGACTGGCTTCTTTCACTTAGCATAATGTTGCTGAGGTTCATACATGTTGTAGCATGAATCAGTACTTTATTCCTTTTGTATGGCCAAATAGTGTTCCAGGCCCTGTGAGAGATTCAACTGTGAAAAAACCTAGCACAGTCTCTAGACCTGGAATTCTATGTGTCCTTAGTCTAGTCCCTTCTTGATCATCTTCTGAGTATCACCCCAGGCCTACACTAACACATGAATATTTGAGATCTCTGATGTAGAATTTCTGGGCTCTACCCTGTTCATCCAACCAGCCCCCCATCTGAACAAGATGGCATAATTTATGGAAACACCCACTCAGTAAATTTAGGAGTTCCCACATTTTCTAACATATACCACAATCTTTCCTATTCCTCTTTATATTCTACTAGAGGCCCAGTGCACAAAGATTTGTGCACTCAGGGGGGTCCCTCAGCCTGGCCTGTGCCCTATCGCAGTCTGGGACCCCTCAGGGGATGTCCACCTGCTGGCTTAGGCCCGCTCCCTGGGGGATGCAAAGACCCACTCCTGATCTTTTTCCACCACATTGGATTCCTCCAAATACTCCTAAAACCTGGCATCACTGATCCTTTATATCATCCCTGGAAGCTCCTATAGCACCACTTTTCAACCCTTTTCATCTCATTGCACATATAATCTAATTACTAAAATTCTGCAGCACACCAAAAAAATTTATCTTTTTTGCCTAACTGGCAAAAAAAAATAGGTATGATTTTGATTTATTTAAAATAATAGTAATAATAATCCTATATAATAAAAGGGTAATATGCAAAATGACCCTAACAGCAGAACAACTGGGAATGACTGGTCACTATGAAACACACTGACCACCAGGAGGCAGACACTGAATGCAGGAGTTGGCCTGGCTGTTGGAGAACTCCCACAGGGGGAGCTCTGCTCAGCTACAAGCCAGGCTGATGGCTGCCAGTATAGTGGTGGTGGTGGAAGCCTCTCCTGCCTCCTCAGCAGCGCTAAGGATGTCCGATTGCAGCTTAGGCCTGCTCCCCGCTAGCAAGTGGACATCCCCTGCGGGCTCCCGGGCTGCCAGAGGGATGTCTGACTGCCAGCTTAGGCCCGATCCCCCAGGGAGTGGGCCTAAGCCAGCAGGTGGACATCCCCCGAGGGTTCCCAGACTGCAAGAGGTTCACAGACTGCACTGAGGGATCACCCTGAGCGCACAAATTTTTGTGCACCGGGCCTCTAGTAATAATAATAATTACCTACTACTTTTACTCCAAAGTGACTTTTTAAAAAATCAGGTGCCTATGCTTGTATATAAGGATTTCTGGTACCAAGAATTAATGGATCAGATGCAACCTTTTTATGTGACATGACAATTAAGATGCAACTCTATTATACTAGTATGACCTATATATTTATGGTTCAAGACATGGCATTCAAACCTGACAGCTATTATTGTGTTAGCTGTGTTTTTACAATCTAAGGGAAAAGAGGTCAATGCCCCTGACTAAATAGTGTGTGTTTTAAAAATTCTTGTGGCACACCAGTTGAAATCGCTGTCCTATAATATTACAATGGCTAAGGATTTAGTTCTGTCTGTGGCCTGATACTGGCATATTCTGATAAAGCCCTGCCTCGCATATTTACTGGTAAGACAAGCCTCTCATTCTGCTTTATAAGCTTTTGTCTCAAAGCAAGACCCCAGTTTCCTTGAGCCAGAATATTCACCCTTGTTCTTCTCTTTTGTAGTTCCCTAACAATGTTGACTACTTGTCCAGTGACTCTGAAATTGTCTGACCATGGAAAAAACAAAAACAAATTACAATAGAGATGAACACTCAGTAGTAACTCCACCAGTAATATTTATCCTAAATGTTTTTTGAAGCCCATATAAGCTAACAAATCACTGTGGTTTGTAAGAGAATATGTATCAAAAGAGTTGAAGAATTTGATAATGGTTCTTTCCTACTCTTGATGCCACTTCAGTTTGGATCTGAAGCCCAAACATCAGACATCTGTACCTGTTTTAAGGAATACTGAGGTTCTCTAGTGGCAAACGAGTAAAGAGGACTTTAAGAGGCAATGTTTGAATGGTCCATGCTTTTCTGTATCTATTTTCTAAGGGGCTGTGTTAACATACGAAACTGTCCTTCCAAGATAAGGTCACAGGCAGCGCCAGCATTCATCGGGGAACCAGCTACGTCTCTGTTATAGCTGCGTCATGTGATATAAGCAACATGTCTCAAAGTATGTTCCGTAGCCTGAACCAAAAAGGGAGGAGGAAAATGTCTGTCTCTGTCATTTTTACTAGAAGAAAGATGGATGCATTCGGTTTTAGGATGGCAAGAGACAGGGATTTCAGACAGTGGGTTTTACTCCGAAATCAAACAAGACTGGGATAGATGGCTTTCCCCTCACTGGATCTCAATGAACGGCTTGGGCACTGTAATGGGAAACTGCAGGGTAGCCCAGGTGGAGCGGATTTTTCTTCGGAGGGCAATAGCCCTGACTGAAAATCTAATAGCAATCAAAAGCGAGTCCCGGGGGAAGAATTCCCTCCCTTCAATGCTGCTGAACAATAGCGCCAGCACTTTGTATGCTTGAGAGCTGATGAATGACCAAGGTTGCCGCAGCGGTGTATAACCCTTCCGAGCCATTTCTGACATCGGAAAAATTGAGACATGTGGTAAGCAAGAATAAAAGTGGCAACGGCCCTAAAACAGACCCTAAAAAATAATGGGAGGCTGAGCAGCTGCAATCATAATGTAATACTTAGCACCGAACCGTGAGCGCCGCTGTCGTCACCCAGCTTCACAAGGTTCCGCAAAAACCCTAACCCCACCTCTCAGCCCATGAAAGGCACACCCTCTCCCTGCTTCCCATCACCTCTACCTTCAAAAGCACAAAATAGGTTTGCAAGGGAAGTCAGCTTGCATTCACTCATGGCCTTGAGCATCTTATTTGAAACTCAGTTTCTAATTAAATAATAAATAATGATGAATATATAATAATACTACTAATAAAAACATCATACACTGACAGGGTTTTAAGGTGACAGTCGCTGGCATTATTTTATTTCTCATTTCTTAACACTGTGATTTTGGGGTATTATTATTAATACTATTTTACAAACAAAGGAAATGGAGTTTCTGAATGACTAAGTAACTGGCCTTAGTGAAGGACAGAACTGTAATTTGATGCCAAGAGTTTGGGATCCATAGTTGGTTGCCGTGTACTGACATCCCATAGGTTTAAGTGACTTTTGCTGACAGAGTGCATTTGATTCACTGACTGCATAGTAGGTGTTCAATATTTGTTTACCATTTTCCTTTTCACCTGTTTGATGAACCAAATCTTCCCCTTTCACCTGAATCCCTACTAGAGTTCATATTGCTCTGAAGATCCTTCTGATGGAACACACATCAGTGTTTGCAAAACAAACCATGATTCACAGGCATTGGGAACAACTGTTTACTAATTATGCTAAAGATTAGCACTGTTTTTTATCTTAAAGAAATCTTCGGACATAAGAATGACACACAGTGTTAAGTAGGATGTTGGGACCATTTCCCAGAGAAATGCCTTTGTTAGCAACATATAGCTGAGCCCCAGCTTTTGAGCTTGAAGAAGGTGAAGTCTCTGATTTTGGCAAAAGTTCGTGACCACTGGGAACTATATGGTCTAGTTTCTCCAGACTTCAGTAATATAATTGTTCTTAAAATTTGTAAAAACAACAACAAATCTACTCTAATAAAAGAGTAATATTGAAATTAATCGTTTCTCCGGGATGCCTAAGCCGCACCCACCAGCCAAACCACGTCTACCAGCCAATCAGAGCGGCTGTATGCAAAATAACTCAGCCAAGATGGAGGTCGACAGCCACGGAGGCAGGTGCGGTGCAGATGGTGGGGTGGGCAGGGCAGGCTTGGCCAGCCTGCAAACTGGCATCAGCCCATCACCCAGGCTGGCCAGGCATGCCAGCAGGTGGACATCTCCTGAGGGGTCCCAGACTGTGAAAGGGTACAGGCCGGGCTGTGACCCCCCCTCCCCAGGTGCACAATATATTGTGCACCAGGCTCCTAGTCTAAAAATAAAACAGATGTTTTTTTAAAGTTAAATTATATTTCTCCATTGCCTTGTATTTGAATTTCAGAGATGAGAGTCCAAGGTAAAAGTGGCCCCGAGACATAATCAAAACTGTATGTGAAGGTTCAGCAAATGCCCCACTTAATGGAAAATGGCATGCATGTGCTGATGAAATATTGATATGCTCGATGAATACCTCCATTAGGACAAGACAGGACTTACAGGAGAGAGGAGTGCAATAGGAGACTGACAGCAACCACTGGGCATGCTCCCTGTAGGCACAGGCTCACACACTCATCTCCCAGGTATGTAACCTGAATGCATTACTTGTAGTCTAGCCCTAGGAAACCTGGCTCACACCATCAAACACACAAGGGATTGGTTGGTATTAGAAAGTCACTTTAATAAATTAAAGGAGAAATCCTGACTGTTGTACTTCTACTCTCCACAGCAGCCAATCAGGGCAGCCCCTGCCCAGGGGGAGGGGAGCCCTGCTTGAGAGACCATCTGCACCACAGGCATTTGCTAGAGAATCCAATCATAAATTGATTGCAAGCCAGTATCTGCTAAAGGATTATTTAAGACAGATGATATTAGAGAAAGAGAATCGAATGGACTATGTACACAATCTATTCTAGATTTTCTGAGTCATTAAATCATCAATGAGTTAAGAGTTTGAGCTATATTAGCTTCACAACTCCCATCATGGAAAATGTGCTCTGTTTCCCCTCAAATTCCCATATTCCAATTCAGCGAATGTTGTGCTCAAATAGTTCCTGAGTGTAGTGATAGGAGAGTGTGGGGAGGAGGAAACAAAATGTTGCCTCTGCGTTTGACAATTGCACGTGACTTATTGTAGTCATTGAGTCCTTAGATTGTACCACAGATGCCATTAAGCTCCTCCTAGGCATTAGGTACCCTACGAGAAGCTAAACTTAGAAAGTTGAATGGGAGCTAGTCCAAACCCTAGGGGAGTTCATAGTCTATGAGGAAGACACACAGAAAAAAACAGCTAACATAACTGACCTTGGAGGGATGCACAGAAGGTAGAACCATTAATTCAACCAGGATGGGAATGAGGAAATGGTTCGAAAAGGCTTCACGGAGGAATTTACAAACAATCTGGGATTTCATAGATGTGTAAAAAGGTATGGGTACATCAGGCAAAAGAAGACATCATATGTTTACTAGTCAGAACTCTTGTGGTTGAAAGTAGGTTAGATACCCATTACAAGCTAGCTTATACTGGGGATCTAACCTGCTTATTACCTTATAAAACTAGAATACTCACAGAGGTAGCCAACATTCTCTATTCACTTTAGGAGTTACTAAAATCAAGCACTCACACCGCATCACCCATTTCTGTCTCTTTTTCTACACTCCACGTTGCCTTCATCATCAGGGAGGAGATCTCCACAGGACGGGAAAGAGAGCAACCAGCCATTTCAGGCTGACGGGTCCTTCGCTGCATTGTGATGCTCTCTTTATTGCAGAGGTCTGGAATCGGACTCACAATATCACAGGTATGCCTGTACCAACCATCTTCCAATCCCAATGTGTTTTTATCCTATTGGGTGCATTGGTTTTTATCCCAGAGCAAAAGGCTAGAGTGCTTAGTAAAAATACCAGGTATTGTTTACAACTGTATGCTTAGGGCACAGGGTAGCACCCCTCGAATTCACTAAAATACATGGTCTCAATTGATAAGCATAAACAGATATAGAGGTGGAACAGCATTGAACAGACTGTCAACCTGCAGCTGGAAGGCTGGGGAGGGTTGGGGGGGAGTTAAGGGATCAACTGAAGGACTTGTATGCATGCATATAAGCATAATCAGTGGACATGGGACACTGGGGGGTAGAGGGGGGAAGGTCAAGGGAAAAAATGGAGACCTATCTAACATTTGTTGTAATACTTTAGGCAATAAAACAAAATTAAAAATAAATAAATAAATAAATAAAATACATGGTCTCTAGGTTCAAAATAAGCACAGCTATTTCTCTTCATCAGATATTTGCTTTAATATCCTAATCCCGAGGTTTCTTTGAGAAGGTTTATTTATCTTAGCCGTCCTGGTTGTGTTAGAATTGGAGCTGATTCGTTAAGAAGTAATTTCCTCAGTATCTCTCTCAAGTTTTTATTTTTCCCATATACTCTGTTTAAAGATACTTATTCCTTGTTAACCATTCCTTTAATAAATCAGAACTATTTCATTTTAAATCCTTTTTGGTTACATTTGGAAGCAACATTTATTTCCCTGTTCTCAGCATTTCCAAAGAAAATCATTCTTAGTGCCGTTTTGTGTGTGTGCTTGAAGCTTCATGAATTCTGGCGGAAAATGCAGTGAAAATCAAACCACCTGGAACAAATCTCTCTGAAATTGACATCTTGATGGACAGGAGGCTACTCAGAACCTTCCCTAACATCATACTGAGAAGGGCAGTGATGACGTGAATGCTGTGGGTACCCATATGGGGCCAGCCTAGGCGGGAAGGAGAAAAACACACAGAAAGGGAAAATTTGAGGAAGAGAAGAAAACACTATCCGTTGCAGAGTTCTCCAGTAATTCTCAGAAATACAAATGTATTCTGGGGAGAAGATGATGGAGCAGATGTTTTGACTTTTTATGGAGCTGATTTTTCAACAAAGGGCAAGTTCAAGAACATCTATTCACTATTTCCAAAGACCTCCCTGTTAAAACAAATGGAAATGAATGCTTTGGGACTGAAACGCTTAGAAATTATTATTTATCTTTTGGTCACTGAATAAATTAAGCTTTGTCATATGCATGAAGACCTAGTAGTGCTCATGTCATTATTATCAAGTATTTAGTGGGAGTTATGTGAGTTTGGAAAAAGGTTAACTGATTTCTATCTGTAGGAAAATAAAGCAAATTTTCAGGATGGGAAGGGAAATTAAAACCTAATTACCAGACATTTTCTTAAAGTTAATTTTCCTTGCCTTTGTCTCTGTATCAGAGAGAGGATTTATGAGCTTCTTATTTTAATTAGCAGAATAGAGGGAAATGTTCTGTGAAAAGTTGAGCGTCTGTCCCACTTTACAAGGCTGCAAGTTGTGAAATAGGCCATATAAGCTTACTAAGGCCACACATTACATTTTCGATTGTTTCTATTTATTTAAATGCTCAATGTGTGGCCCCTACCATGGTGGATTAACCATGAAGCTAATATATTTCAAGTTTCAAGGTCCTGACATTGTACAGGTTCTCTCCGAGGCCCTGGAACACGCCTTAAGCAGAGGCATATGGTCACATGTTTTTTTGTAAAATTTGTTTGAGTATTTTTGGGGGGATACATTTATTTTTCATTAGTGACATATAGTTAAATGGATTAAAGTCACTTCTGTGTATAGTTAAGTTACTGTCATTCCCAGTGTAGGAATGGCTTCCAGAAATGCTAGTATTCCTCCTGCCCATTGTGATAGTTCACCATGACACCATGTCGAAGTGCCCCACCAGAAGTGTGATCAAACCTCGAGGTGTCCTTCAGATCTCAGTAATGGTCGTATGTGAGCCATGGGAGAGACACAAGTTTGGATTTCGTGGAGCCAGAAGCTAATCTCTGGAAATTTCTCCAAATATCATGAGGATTTATTCAAAACAAAAGTTTTCTTCTTCTGTTATAAATATTCCAATAATGCAGCTTATACTTATAAATGCACCCATAACCTTTATGGACTCATGCCAAATAGAACTGATTAGAACTCTGGTGGAGTTCATAGAGGACAGGCATGAGGCAGAAATTCACAACAGCGAGGGCGTATGCATGGAGATTGCACATTTTATGAATACTCACTGTCAATAATTTTTAAAAACTAATTTTGATTGTTCATGTTAAAGGAAAGACTGAATTATTTTTCCAGAATTTACACAACAAATATTTTAAAATCATTGTCCCTTAAAGAATTGGTTTTAAGATTATGTGCCAAAAAAATATCCAAAAAAGTGTTACAGTGGTGTAACATCAAGCAGTTGAAGAATAAAACTCTTGTCACTTTTCTAAATTTTGTAATATGCATCAGCTTTTTAAATTTGTAATTGTTTGTGGTTTCTTTTCCATTTTAAATAAATATTTATGTTATAGCTGATTTTCATCCAAAGATCTACATGTTTATTATTATAGACAGACTCCAAATGGAATATGCTTCAGTGTCCTGTGAGCCTGAGTCAGCCTCCACAGTTTACTTCCCCTAGGGATGAGCACTCTAGAGACATAACGGATGTTTCTTATTTGTAGAGTGGAGTTGCTCTCTTTTCTAGAGAGTATGCAATGGGGTTTGTTCTAGGAATGTAAGAATGGTTAAATGTAGAAAATTTGTTAATATAATTATTCCATTGACTGATTAAAGGAGAAAAATCACTTGATCATCTCAATAAGTAATAAATAAATAAATAAATATTGGATAATACATAATGACATACAAGAGAAAACTCATAGCAAAATGAACATGGAAGGGATCATCATTAACTTAATAAAGGTTACCTAACAAAAAAGGTATTTCAATGACTGCACTTAAGATAAAATATTAGAATCAATCACTTTAAGATCAGAAACAGAATGAAACCCAAGCAAAAAGACAACAAAAATCAATAAGAAGTAAAAGAATTGGGAAGGATTTTTCTTTTCATAAGCCACAAATTATATGGTTGTTCTCCTAGACTACTAAATAGAATCTAAAGGAAATTTCTAGAAAGAATAGGCAAGATTGGCCTATTGAATTACAAAAATTAATTGCAATCCTATGCACTAGAAACAGCAATTAAGAAAATGTACTTATTGTTTTTAAAGACACTGTTCACATTAGCAACAGAACCTATCACCTAGCTGGAAATAAATCTATCAAAAAGGTCCAAGACCTATATGAAGAAAATGAATAATATCTTTACTGAAGGACATAAAACAGTCCTAAATAAATGGGGAGAGATACTTTTGGTCATGGATGGGAAGAATCAATTTCATAAAGGTGTCAATTCCCTCTAAATTAATCTATAAATTTAATGAATTCCTCTCATAATCCCATCACAGTTTTTTATAGACTGTGACAAGCTGGGCTGAGAATGCATATGGAAGAGGACATCTAGCCAAGAACAGTTAAGTTAATTTAAAAGAAGAATAAGGATGAAGAAGTTGCCCTACGAGACAGCAAGACTTGTGAAGTTATAGTAATTAAGGGAATATTTATTCAGTCATAGATACTAGTACATTTTTGAAACATAATAGAGTAGAACTCAGACCCTCAAAAATATGAAGACTTACTATTTGACAAAAATAACGTTTTATGATTCAACAGGAAGATGGATCCTATAATAGTCAGTGCTGAGATAACATCCATATAGAAAAAGACAAAATGATTTATGTAGTTTATTACAGTGGTTCTCAACCAGGGTGATTTTGGCCACCATGATAACTTTGGCAAAGTAGGGATCATTTTTTGTTCTAACAGCTGGAGCGGAGGATACTGTTGGCATCTGGTGGGTGGAGGTCAGGGATATTGCTGGACATCCTACAAAGCATAGGGCAGCCCCTACAAGGAATCATCCAGCCCCAAATGTCAGTGGTGCCATAACTGAAGAACCCAATTATCTGGAACAGATAACCACCAGGTAAGCACATAGTTAGCTCCTTTATCAAATGTCACCTTCTCAACAACACTGATCTGAACCTCTGTATTTAAAATAACCGCCTCCATTCCTTCTTCCGTGACACTCCGGATTCCGCCTACTCTGCTCTTTTTTTTCTTTATTCCATGGCACTTACGATCTTCCAACATTCACTAAAAATGACTTATTTATCATGTGTATTGTTTATGGTCAGTTTGCTAGAATGTCTTGTTTTGTTCGCCGATCTATCCCAAACACCTCGAGTGGTATTTTCCACACAGCAGATAATAAATAAATATTTACATGTGTATGTGTGTCTTTATATATTGATATCCTTATTAGACCATGAGAATGTCTAAGTACAAAGCCCAAGAATCTGTGTGGTTTTGCTTTTAAAACACAAAACAAAACACGTTTTCAGCTGATTCTGATGATCAGCCGAGCTTTGCACTTATTCATCTAGTAGGTTTTCAAATGTGTTCCAAGAAACACCGGGTATCGAAATAGCTGTGGAGTTATCTTAGGGGTCATTTCTTGGACATTTTTGGAAAGCAGTTGCTTTTGGCCCTTTTATATAAAAAGATGTTGTGTAAGCTATTGTTTGGAACAAAAAGTACTGTTTCTTTTTAAAAAAGTTTGTAATCCATTGATCTACTGTAAACCTTGCAAATTGAGTAGCCATTAAAGTGTGCGGTCAATAATGTGATGGACCACCCAGATCCACAGGAAAGAGGGCATTTTTCTCCCTGCTGTTGTGAGGGCTGCCAGAAGATGACCTTGAGTTGCCCTTCATCCTTGAGAGGTGCCTCAGGTAAAGAAAACGGCCTGGTCTAGTGAGCCTCCTTCCAGGGAAAGTCGGTCTCCACGTACTGATCTAGATAAGTGTGAAAAGGTCTACTCCTCTTGCCTCAACCAAGGACAACTTTGAACAACTACCCGGCCTCCCTCATGGGGTCAGTTGAGCTCTTGCATAGGACAGCATCACAGTTTCCTCTGCCCAATCCTGCTCCCTTCCCCTCCCCACTGCCACCCCCCAGAACACTCCCTCAGAAACACTCTATTCATGAATCTGAACCTCAGAGTCAGCTTCGGAGAAACCCAACCTGCAACACCAAATGAACCTAGGTCATATGATAATGTGATGCATGATGCTCTATCATTGCCCAAGTGAACCGATCAACTGAGGGGAAGGGAGGAAAAATGTACCTCGTGCTAAAGTCACACTGTGCCTCATTCACCGCAGATAAAAACGAATGGTCCGGAACTTATAAGTGAGTTAACACAGTAAGAAGCATGAAAGTTGTGTTGGCATGATGTTGGGATGGATACACATGTGCAGCATGGGATAGACCTTATGCTTCCACCCAACTGGATGCACTCTTTTGAGGGTACAATGAGAAGTAAATAAATCAATGGAAATGTCTGCATATTAATATCTGAACAAATGCACAGCGAAGTTTTGGAGGTCAACATGCTGGTGGCAAGGGTCCACTGTGGTGAAGGGCGCAATGAGCACCACCAGGAGTAAGAAGGCGAGAGCGGGGCGGGACGCATTCCCTTCCCAGCTCTGTTTTTGTAACGTCTGAGGCTGTGCACTCTGAATGCTCCTGTACCTGGAGATCTATGGTTGTGGCTGCCGTTTTACCCTCAAATAAATTCTTGTCTAGAGAAACGTCAGTTAGCTTCAAGAAAGCCATCACGTGAAGAACCACTGGATGAGGGGAAAGGATTGCTGTCAACACAAGAAAAAGGCCAGCCCCAGAGATAGCTGACAGCACCGCCAAGAGTAGAGCGTGTGGAGTCTGGAATGGCTGGCTATGGAAATGGCTTGTAATGCCAGGATTTCTGACAGAGAAGATGGAAAATAAAAGGGCTAATAGTTTCACTCTGTAGCTCAACTGAGTGCTGTCCCTAGCTTTTGCTGAATTGTTTGTTTTGAGAATACAGAGTTATTACCATTCATTTCCCCTGAATCCAGTGTATTTATTACTCCAATAAGTAAATATGGCAAAAGCAAAACACAAAACCACTCCAACATTGCATGTTTTCAACCTGCTGTAACATTGATTCTATTTAATTTTTTTTCTCATGAGAATATATATTTTGATTTGAATGTTTCCTTAACTTCTTTCCACTTTTCATAAATCTAAATAATGTGACCTAGTAAATAAAAATACAAGCATACTAGTGTACAAAACAGCCAGTTTTTTTTTTTTAATCCAGCAGATGTTACCCAAACTTTCTCCAGTGTCTAAAACTTGGTTCAATGCCACCAGATAAACAATACTGCTTTGAGTTTGTAAATGTAATCAAGGTCCTTAGATTTACTCCAAACATGAATTGTTAGAGATAAGATGAAAATATGCTTCTCTTTTCAAGGACTCTCTATTGTAATATGCTATTTACTAAAGTAGAGTATGAATTACTTAGCAGTCCACCATAAGAAACATAAAATTTCTGTGTATTGGTAGAAAGATTGAGAAATACAATCAAAACTGTAAAATAGATCTCCATATCACACAGACGGGTAGTGGAGAATAGAAGCAATGTCTAAGAATTTAATTAGAGCAGAGTAAGTTTAATGCCTATATTCACAAAAGAAACCTGAATCTAGGACTGTGTACTAGAAAGAACTAATTTGCTCTGTATAAGAACACAGAAAATATCTGTTTCCATGTCTGAGAAAAAAAAGGGGGGAGTGGGGCAGAGAATAAAGGGTGAGAAGAGAGAGAGGAAGAGGTGAGTGATCTAGAAACATATTTATTCCAAAACTTATTCTATAAATATGCTAACTATGGAGTGCCTATCTATTTAGAAAAATTAGATTATATTATGCATAATTTTGTAGGCTTTTCTTTTCTCTTTAAGGTAAAATAGATACAGTTACTTCTTTGTCAATACTGGTAAGTACAGAGCTATATAATCATTTCAGTAGCCACAGTGCCTTATTCTTAGTAAATGCTATAATAATGTTAGCTATTCTTATTAGTTATTTAAATTACATTATTTTTATAGTATCATTTTGATAAATAAATCAGAATATTTTAAAAATATTTATTTAAAATATCATTACTTTGTTGCTATTATAAGCAATGCTAGATATTTTTGCACCTATAATGTTATGCATTGCACTTCCTTAATTAAGTTACAGTTCCAGAAGAGGAATTTTGGGATTAAAAGTAAGTAATTTTTGAGCTGTTTTCTCAAAGGTATCAATATGCACGCCCATTAGAAATGCACATACCAACTTACCTAACGCACCGATAATGGATTTTATCAATGGTCTTGATCTTAGCCAATTTAATAAACAGAAACTGTACTCGTCTCCAGAGGAACGAACCAATAGGCTATGAATACAGCGCTTACCTTTGAACAACGTGGGTTTGAACTGCACAGGTTCAGGATTTGTTTGTTTTTATTTGTTTGTTTGTTTGTTTTTCAGTAAATGCAGTCTCCCTGTGGTATCCAAGGAGTTCGCATCCGCAATTCAATCAACAGGAAGCAACACAGTATTTTCGTATTCCCAACCGCAGATTCCAAACTGCGGATTCCCAAACCGCAGATCAAAAATACAATAAAACCGCAATATAATGGACTAATTCGGGCGAGGGGGTGTCCACTAAAACTGAAAGTCCATTATATATAATAAAGTAGGTTTTTCTGAATGCATATATTAAAAAGTTGACAAATTAGCTTACCTGTTTTTACATATGTCAACACGTTTGTGTAATTAAAATTAAGTATGTATGAAAAGCTTAATATCACAGAAAAGTTTTCTATATGTATTACAGTAATTTTAAATTTATACCGAATAAGTCTAGTAAATGCGTGCATTCACCGGTCACCCCAGTGACCGTGAGTAAACACATGCACTTGGCTGGGGCGTGGCTTAGCGAATATGGAACACTGGTCGCTCCTGTTAAAACTGCTGCAGAAAGTCATGCTCCGAGACAACAGAACCATTTGCCGGGCGCCATGTGGTGTGATCAGGTGCTAATCCAGTGGTTCTCAACCTTCTGACGCTTCAAATACAGTTCCTCATGTTGTGACCCAACCATAAAATTATTTTCGTTGCTACTTCATAACTGTAATGTTGCTATTGTTATGAATCATAATGTAAATATCTGATATGCAGGATGGTCTTAGGCGACCCCTGTGAAAGGGTCGTTCAACCGCCGAAGGGGCATTAAATCTTCCTCGAAATTTGTTTAGGAGCAGTGACTCTTGCACTTAAATATGTCGACTACAGTTGAAGGTATGTAACATTTACTTATGTTGGTTTACTACAGTGTTTTTTGTAATATATGGCCTATTTGCTAAACTTTGTTAAAAATAAAAATGAATTAATAACAAAAAATAACCTGTTGATTTCATTATAAACAAATCTTGGTTAAAAATCATTTTTAAATTAACAGGGTGTTCATTTTTACATATGACATGTGGATCAGAAATGTTGTCCATTGAATCCGAAGTCTGCTAAATTGTGGTCAGTCTGCAAAATTGAGGGTTTATCGTACCATTTGAAATCTGTGGTTAAATTTGCAGGTGCAAAGGCTGGTTATAGTTAACCTTCTGGGAGGAGTCATATTATATGTGAATCTTGGACTGCATGGAGTGGCAGTGCCCCTAACACCTGAATTTTCAAGGGACGGCTGTATGTGTAAAGACATTTACAGTGAGGGCTTAGCTCGCAGGGTATTGGAGGCTGAGGAGTGCCCTGATTCCAGTCTGCAGGCTGGAGGCCTAGGAAAGTGGCTATCGTTCCCAGTCCAAGTCCAAAGACCCAAAAGCCGGGAGGAGCGATGTCCAAGGGCAGTGGAGGGATATCCCAGCTCAAGCAGAGAGCAAATTTGTCACCCTTCCTCCTTCCGGAAGTTTCTGGGGTGGAACTGGATTGTGTCCCCCATCAGTGGAGGGCAGAGAAAGACGAAGGAGATGGGTTAAGTGGCATATTTAATAAACAAGGGAACTTACGAGGCTGTCTTGGGTGCCATAAGGTTAGATCTCTGCACCTCCTCTCCAAAATCTTAAAGGTTTATAGAGGCTTTCACTGGGTTCCGTCACATATACCATCCGGGTGATCTCAACAACACTTTCCTCTCCCAGAGCTTTCCTTCTTATCAGTGCCTCCTTGAAAAAGGCAAGTCTCCATCTGTAGGTGTGCATGGCCCCTAGCATCTGCCGCAGTTTTACTTTCTTTAGCTCAACGTCTCCATGTGAAAGTCTTTTGTGCATGGAAGCCCTGCTTCCCTCTCAGGGAGGATGTTTTCCTGAGCTTTGTTTCTTTTTAATTTACTCTGCATTTTTAAGATGTTCTCCTTTCACTTATTCCTCAGAATGCATCCTTGAAATAGGGACATTCTCCAACGCAGCCAGCTACTTGACATGGCAGCTAGATACTTCCTCACATACTAGACCAGCGAGAAAGGCTGGAGTGCTTTTTGAACGATCAGAATCTATTGTGGACCAAAAACCTGGTTTCTAGTACAGCAAGTAGCATTCCCCGCCGCCCCTAGTGTATGTGACTCAAGCATGTTCTGACTTCCGGTGGGAAGCAGAGTAAAATACAAACCGTTTCCTTAACTCAGCGGTAAAAAAGAGTCTACTGTCTCTGTAGATATGAATGTTATTAGAAGTTAAAGCAGGAATAACTATGGACACTAGAAACACCTTAGAAAAGCTATTTATTTAGCAATAAGTAGTTCCCAAATGTCTGCCCGGGACCTAGAGTTTCATGGTGCACATGCATTATGACATAGTATTTAGGAGTAAGAGTTCCTATAATTTTGTATTTCAAGGGGAGAATAGCCATACACAATACAATGTCAAAATAGTATTTGAGAAAAATGATTTTTCACTCCTCTAATTTCTCACTTAAGATTTAAGTAATATTGGTATAAATTGTTCAATTAGAAACAGAGATCCCTCCCCCAGCCACTTGCTAGCTTAACTCTAAGTACAACTGAGATGAAATTCTGCCTAAGTGTCTATTAAAAAAATGATAAGCAGATAGAAAGATCATTTTAAAAAATGCAGGTGGAAATTCAGTCAGCTGTTTTAAAATTTATGAAGAGCAGCAGTAATTTAACTTGTGATGGGGACAATTTTATTCCCATTCCCACGAATGCTAATGTTCATTTTCAGTTATTACATTAATCTGACTCAATTATATTCTGTGGGCTGTATTCGGCTGATTGATAATAGCAACAAACATTAAGTATGGTTTTGTGATCTGTGACACTATACAGCTATTAACACCAAATAGAAAAGGGTTGAAAGAGTGTCCTTTTGACCCAAAATGTAAGACCCATTAGGAATTAATGATAATAATATTCTAAAGTTAATGTCACTCATTCATTTGACAAATATTTACTGACTCTGTCCACAGAATCATGCTCAGGGAAGAGAAACTAACATTTATTGAGCACTTTGATTTATGCCAAGAACTGTGTTAGGCTTTGCTAAATTTTCTTTATTTCACCTTCAAGGCAACTACATAAGAATAGGTATCATTATATAGTTTTCAGATGAGGAAGCATAAATGTATCAAGGCAGGTAACTTTCTCAAAGTCAAATGAGGGACAAGCAGTAGCACCGTGATTCACAATCTCAATTCTTTTCATTGTTCCATGTTCCTAGTTTACTCGGTAAATTCCAAGAAGCGTAAAACATTGTCTGTTCCTAATGGCAAAAGCTTACAGCCTAATTGAAGAGACAAGATATACAATGGGTCATTCATTGGACACACATTTTTAAGCTTTTATGTTTTATAAAGTTGGAGGAAAATACAAGTCACTAGTAATTGCAAGTTAGACCCCTTGCATCAATTCAGCAAATTCATTTCTTTTGTTATATTTATAGATAAACCAGGGGCCTGGTGCACAAAAATTTGTGCACTCGGGGGGTCCCTCAGCCCAGCCTGTGTCCTCTCACAGTCTGGGATCCCTCAGAGGATGTCCACCTGCTGGCATGCCTGGCCAGCCTGGGTGAGGGGCTGAGGGCCGTTTTCAGGTTGCCCACAGCTCCCATTGACCCAAGGTCCCAGCTAGGCTGGCTGGAATCAAGTTTCTGGGGTTTATTTGTCTTCTATAATTGAAACTTTATTACCTTGAGCGGAGGCCTAGGCAGGTAACAAAGCCTCCTGTTTGCTTCATCTCCATGGTTTCTATGATTGAAACATTGTTACCATGAGCAGAGGCCCAGCCAGCCTAGGAAGGCAGTTGCAATGGAAGCCTCCTGTTTGCTCTCACTCCGTGGCTTCTGGCCTCCATCTTGGCTGGGTTAATTTGAATACAGCCACTCTCATTGGCTGGGATGTGGCTTGGCTGGTGGGTGTGGCTTAGGTGTCTCAGAGTGATGGTTAATGTGCATATTACTCTTTTCTTAGAGTAGACTAATAGCCCGTTGCAGAAAGATCCCTGCAAGAATAGGGCTTCCTGAGCCAGAGCGAAGCAGAGAAGGGAGCGAAGCCTGCCTGGGTTCCTGTCTGCTGCCTTGGCTCCCATCTCTGCCACCTCAGCTCCCCCGCTTCTCCCTTCCTTCTTCACTGTCTCTGCTGCCTCGGCTCCGCTCCCTTCTCCACCGCTTGGCTCCCTTCTGCAGCACTTGGCTTCCTTCTATGCTGTCTTTAGTCTTCACTCTCCTGTGTACTCAAATTAACCACTATCTTTGATGGGTTAATTTGCATACATTTGCTCTGATTGGTCGGCGGGCGTGGCTTGGCTAGTGGGCATGGCTTAGGTGTCTTGGAGTGATGGTTAATTTGCATATTACTCTTTTATTAGAGTAGATAATATTATTTATTTTTTAGATTTCATTTCAATAAAATGCACTATTTTTTAAACTCTGAGTAATAAGTTAAAGCATGAAGTTTTCTAAGAAGTGACCACTTTATGTTGTTTACAAACTTAATTAGGGCCTTGGGTTTAACTTGAAACATAAGAGCTATCCATAGCATTTAAGTGGAAATCTAATTTGTGCATTCTTCTGGGTATATCTTATGGATATTTGTATATATGCATGTTCATAGAATGCATTACATCATATTAAAATAGCCCAAGCTCTTTTTCAGATGCCACTTGGGAATCAATCGTGTATTCCTTGTACCCAAAATGCAAGTCCCCATTTGGATGCCCAAACTTTGTTTCCATCCAAGGTGTTCCATCTCAATGAATGACACCACCATCCATCTAGTTGCTCAAGCCAAACACCTAGAAGTCATCTCAATTCCTTCCTTTTTCAACCTGTGATTCCGTTACCTATGTAATCCATCAGTACACCTTTCCATTTTCCATGTCTACAATGTGTGCCCCAAATACACACTTTTCTCCGTTTTCACCTCCCCTCCACCAGAATATAGCCCACTACCACCTGACACATGATCTGTGGCAATAACCATCTAATAACCCATGGCAATAACCAGGGGAGGGGAATCGTTTTTCCTGCCAAGGGCCATTTGGATATTTTGTAACATCATTTGCAGGTCATATAAAATTATCAACTTAAAAATTAGCCTGCTGCACTTGGCCAAACATTTCATTAACTTACCCCTAATGCCTTGTCAGGGCCAGACCAAATGATTCCCTGGGCCTTCTGAGGCCCTCAGGCCATACGTTCCCACCCCTTATCTCATTGAGGACTCTGCTCCTATTCCTGCCCCACCCCATATCTTCTCTACATAGTAACCAAATCAATTCTTTGATCTTCTCTCTTCTCTATTTTAACACAATACCATTCATTCATCGATTGATGGCTTTAACAACATCATCTCAAACTCTTTTTTAGTTTGTTTGTTTCTACATTTTCATTTCTAAGATCCTGTCCTTTTATTATGCTAAGAACAGCAACATGGTACTCCTCCGTAAGGTACAAACACCCTGTGAAATCAGGCATAGTTGCTCCCATGTTACATTTCAATTCCATGGGGAGCCAGCATTGTCACAAGAACAAGGAACTTCTCCTTTGATTGTTTTGAGATAGATTCAGGCGGCAACTCTGTGATGTTCTTTGGCAGTATTCCTTTTTTAGCTTGAATACAAACATTTTCTTAGCTCACCTTGGTTCCGGAGACTGACATATCCATCATCCCTGAGAGGGAAGGAGAGGAACTAAACATTTTAAGGCAGGATATATACCCTTTAAGAAGATTTTTATAGCTTATTTTAACACATTGATCCCTTTTGAGATGAGAGTTGCTTGACACTAGAGATGAAAAGTTAGATCATTTTAGGTCTGTGTAGGTCTCAGTCTGGAGAAGACGGGTACTCCTCCTGGAGAGCTTTGCTCAGAGGTCCGGTGCTCTGTGAGCAGACTCACAGCCTGATAACCCCTGGGAGGCCCAGCAGCAGTCCATCAGAAGGTTGAGGAATAAATTCATTCAAGGATGGAAGCTCAAAAATGATGGGGTCAGGATATGACGTGGGTACTTCTATAGTAGAAAGCATTAACCCACAGAGAAAATGTAAGTCCTGTGATCTCTTTAAACCTTTGCAGACATAAAAACTGACTTGATAACATCAGGTTTTCTGACCAGAATCCACCAGTTTTGTAAACCTCTCATTAGTGAAAAGCAAGTGGGGTATCCATTTCCTTGTGTATCCTGAGTAAAGATTTTCATGTTGCATTTTCAACGCCACGTGAACTTTGATTGGGGAATGGCTTGACGGTTATGGTGAGTCCTCAGGGAGCACTCTCCCAGCAGTCACAACAGTGCCAGAAATGCGGAAAAGGTGTAGAATGTTAAGTCAAATCATCAGGGTAGAAGCACACAAGGGAGACACGGCATCATGGATTGCTGTTGCATTTGTCTGTGTTTATTTGCTTTGGCTATTTGACTACCTACACACACAGGGGCTAAAAATAAAAGCCAAAACAGGAGTGGGATCATTGTAATGTTTAAGCAGTACATTGATGTCTGTGGTTCCAAAACCAAGCAGGGAGGGGGCTTTCTGGAGCACTTACCAGAATTTTATTACCTGATAAGAGTAAGCTTACAAGATTTTTAACAAAGAGTTTTTTTTTGCCACTCGTGGCTGGAAATAACGTATCTCATGGGTATTTTCTTCTTCCACAAAAGTTATCAAGATGCAACAGTAAAGAACATGGTCTTTAGAACCCATTCCCTGACTTCAAAGCCTCAAGTCTTCCTTTGAGGCTCTGTTTCCACATCTGCAAAATTACAACAATAATATCTGTGTCTTAGGACGTTTATAATGATTAATAGAAAATTTAATAAAAAGTTTTAAAGCACATAATATAAATATAAAGAGTTTAGAATAGTTCTTGGCACATAATAATGTTTTAGTATGCATACTAATAAACACCTGGATGATGCTGGTGGTGATTGCAGAAGGTCTTATGATCAGACTCACCACCTTCCTTTCACAGCCCTCTCCTGACCAGTCCACTTCTCAAAAGGTCCCTATATTTCACTATTTCCAGGGTTAGTGCTTCTGGCTGTTAATTTCACAGGGGAAAATCACATTTTAACATTAGATTTGTCAATGTACAAACCATACCCTTACCTTCTCTTCCCCCATTCTTGTGTCACTACTCATTCCTCCCCTGAGTAAGTCTGTAACTTCAAAAAGTATGTCTCTTAACATTTGTTAGTTATTCATTTAAACCAGTCAGTATCCCTTGACTTTGAGGTTAAGGATAATAAGTCACATTAAGGAAATTGTCTTTCATCACAGCTCTACAAAAGCGGAAAAAACATAAGCTCTCCAGAAAAATTTTATATTGACCTCACATATTATCAAATCCCTTTTCTCATGGAATTTATGCAATTCCTAAGCTGTCATTATGAAAAGAATTCTTTGCTTTCTGGTAATGTGACCTGATAGGATAACTTTGTGAGGAAACCGGAGAAATAGGCAAGCTTGCTCCATTTAATCATGCTTTTGACAGGAACTAGACCACATGCAGTTTACGATTACAGTATAGATATTATGTTATTGGTTGAAGGGAAATGCATAAGCTTGAACTGCCAAGCTTTCATACGGAAGTCTTAACATTCTGCATTAACAGGGGAAAGAATCGGAAGTGCACTGATGTTTGCAACTTGCTTATTGAGAAACATGGCAAATAAAATGAATAAGTGGATAGGCAAATGAAGAGCTAGAAGGGTGGATGTGTGATAACACAAATATAATAAAACAGTAATGGCAGCATCCTGATGGTAGGTACATAGGTGTGCACTGTATAATTCTTTTAACTTTTTTGCATTCTTCACAATTTTTATCAAGAGATGTCAGGAGAAAAGTAGAAAGTCCTGATTTTTATTCAGTCAGCATTGAAAATGAGAGGTAGTTTGCAGGGGTGTAGAACTCTATGTTTTTTCCAGGGGAAAAAAAAATTACCTATTCAAAATCTGAACATACACTCTGGGGCTTAAACATCTTCATCACAAAGTAGGAATGAAATATCTATTTTGCACATATTTAAGATGATATTAACCATTAACAAATTTGGTAGTTAAAAAAATCCCAGTGTGGCTCATTATAGGTACCATATTTTCTGGCGTATAAGACAACTTTTTAACCCATGAAAATCTTCTCAAAAGTCGGGGAGTCATCTTATAGGGCAGGTGCTGAAACTTCCGAGCCAGACTGGAAAATCTGCAGTCGTCGCATGCAGTGTGGGGAGCTCAAAAACGGCTGCACTCCATTCATTTCAATGGAGCCAGATGGAGACCGCAAGTTTCTCTGGTTAGCTCCTTTTTTGCCACATATGGTCTCCGTCTGGACTTTTTAACCCAGGAAAATCTTCTCAAAAGTTGGGGGTCGTCTTATATGCCCAGTCGTCTTATACAACAGAAAATACAGTATATAGTTTTCAATAATATTGTTTTCTAGTAACCTCATCCATAATAATAAAAACATAATATGCTAATTAGAACAGACATCCTTCCAGACGACCTTCCAGATGAAGTCAGGGCTGTGAGGGAAGCCCAGGTCCTGGGTGCCAGAGGGAAGGAAGGCCTACCTACTCTTGCATGAATTTCATGCATCGGGCCTCTAGTAAAATGATATGCTTGCATCAATCCCTCTCCCCCAAATCATTTTCAGGGTGAGATAGATATTCTTAATCTTATCTCATCAACTGTTAGCTAGTGTCAGGAAAGGTCAATAACAAGATTTAGTTTCATGGTAAAGTATGAATATCTCTCAATCCAGATTGGGAGGAGAGCATGCCAAGAAGAAAGCTTCAAGGAGGCACAGAAATATAAGCCTAGATGAGTAAATGGTAAGTAGCCAAGTGTGGCTGGAGTCAATCTGAGGAGACAACGAAAACAATAGGTCTGAGAACACGGGCTCAAGAGTCATGATCAGTAGTTTAGAGCCTGTTCCACATGGAATGAGAAATCATCAACATTTCTGGTTGTTGTTTTTTAATCAAAAGGGTATGACTAGATTGGTGGTTTAGAAAAGTAGCTAACCTAGAATCATAGAGAATAAACTGGAGATAAAATAAAATTAAAACCAGGTTAGTTACAAGTTATGCTATCCTCTCTCTCTCTCTCTCTCTCTCTCTCTCTCTCTCTCTCTCTCCCAAATCTATCACTTATCACTATCTCACTCATTTTCTTTTTTTGGCTTCTTTACTTCCATGCTTTTGGAAAAGGCACGAGTACCTATTTATTTGTGCAAATACAGATGCCCCCCAAAAAGCTGTATACACACTATAACAGCTGATAACTCAATTTTGAAAATGAAATGCATTTTAATAAACACTGCCTTTATAATTATTCAAAGTGTGTGCATACATTTTGGGGGGACACCCTGTATGTATGTGTGTGCACCTGCTTACCAAACAGAGACTCACAGACATTAGTGTGTTCTAAATCCCCTAAGGAGCTGGCCAAGAACGCAGCTGCCAGGATCCCACTTCAGACTTTAAAATACTGAAATGGCTCATTAGCGAGACGTTCTGAACATTACTAACAAGCATGTTACACAGAATGATGTACCTACAAATGAACTTTTAGAAAACAATCCACTGATCATCTCATCAGGGCAACATCTGGCCCGCCTTTGGCTTGATGTTTCATTGAATTTTTATGAAAAGTACAATTTGATGTCTGATTTGAGTTATCTCAGAAATTAGTGCTTTAAAGGGATTTGCCTGAGGGGCACCCACGTAAGAATTAACAATGACTTCATTATCACAGTGAGCTGTTGAAAGTCTTAGCATAGGAGAGTAAACAAAGCCAGCTGCCACTTCTTGGCAGTCCATGGACTGAGAACCTTGAACCTGAATTATTCTATTTCACCATCAGGAAAGGATGAGAGACTAAGCCCCTTAGGACAGGTGCCAATGTTGACACAGACAGGTAGCCTTAGTATCTGATGCTATTAATGAATGCTGTCCTTGGCGGGAATGACAGCTATGCATCCCTTCAATACTGTGCATTCTCTCATTCACTCATATTCTCATTCATTTAGCCCGTCGATGTCCATGAAATTTATTTGTTTATATCAGGAAGATTTAATGAGAACTAAAATTGGCAAGACATAATAACCCAGGTTGGGGCTTGCTGGGATAAGGGATAAGCCATATGTGCCTAACTTTGAAACATCATTTCGTTTCTTAAAGAAAATTGACTTACCACAACACAATAAAAATGTCTCCCTCTGCCAATCCCAACCCCAGGAACTGGGAAGATATTTTTACAGTTTTAGGAAATGAGACCTGGCTTTGTGACTATCAGATCCTTCCCAATAAGTGATTAAACCTCGTTCGCCAGGAGACAAAGGACCCATGGTTAGAAATGAGGGTATTTTATCTCAAGGATAAACATGTTTTAATGATAACTCCTCAGGGTGAGTGGACACCTAAATCAAGTGGAATGTAGTTCCCTGTAGGTGCAAGGATCTCAAAATGTGGTGTGGCGAATTCAAGGCTGTCTCAAATTTGGGGGCACGCCTTCCATCTGGAAGTGTAGACTATGCCCCTTTCTCTTGAATCTGGGAAGAGTGTGGGGCTGCACTGACATTAACCACCAACAGAAGGCGATGCTGTGCCAGGATTTGGGCCTCGGCTTCAGTAGCTCTTGTCCCTGGGAACACTGTTGGAGACAGAAGCTCTCTTGCTGTGAGAAAGCCCAGGGGTATGACAAGGGGAGAAAGGGGGGAGAGGAAGAGCCCTGACCAGGCCCTACTTGTCCAGATTCAGCCATTTGAGTTATCTCAGCAGAGCCAAGTGTTGGGATAGTTTGTTCCCAGTAGATGTGCCAGGGAGCAGCAAGGGTGACCATGAAGGCCAGCCTGGAGAGATCAGACAAGGGCTCCCATGGTTGAACCCATGAAGGAGGGGATTGTGCTCCAGAAGAACTTCCCACTCTCAAGGAGGTCACTCAGGCCTGGAGAGGGAGCAGTACAGTGGTGACCACCACAGTAATGACCACATCCATTTCCCAAGAGTTGTTTAATCAGAGGATAGGAACACAACCTTGGAAGATGGCTGTCAGGGCGCTGCCAGACAACCTTGGAGGAGAAAGACCTGAACTAAGTTGAACTGAAACAAAAATGCTCCATCTCACATCTCAGTACGAAGCAATTCTCATGGATTAGAAATGGACTGAGTGAGTTGTCTCCATCAATTCCTTGAATGATAAACTTGGAAAAACTATTAAGACTCTCTGTTTCTTCTTTATAAAAGGGAAAGCACTGCTCTCCTTATTATAAGATCAATAATAAACATAAAAATTTTGAAAACTATAAATAAATGTATGTACAATAACTAAAACTGTGATAATCACCTAATCACTGCATTATATGCTCAAATATATTTTAAAGCAAAGGAAAATATCATCTCCTTGCCTGTATACATGTATATGCACACACACACAAACACATTCATCACATACATGCACACAGCTCTCCTTGGACAACTCAGCACAAGCCTCCACAGGTAGATGATGAATCTAATGATCATTTTATTAATGATCTCAGAACTACCAGGGACAAAGACAGGCAGTCATTTCTTTGTTAGCACAATACTGGGTGCTTTTTATACATTTAAACTTATTAAAACATATAATGTAGTTTACATTATTATCTCTTTCATACAACTGTGGAAGTTGAAGCACAGGGCGGTAGGTTACTATGCCCAGAATCACAGATTAGTCAATGGTAGAGCTGGGTTTAGGTCCCAGTATGTTTAATCCCCCAAATTTGAGCTCTTTCTCTTTCTATGCTTTATTGAATATGATGATCATGATGATGATGATACAAAACAATTAAAAGATTTGCTTTAAGCCTTGAAAATATTTTTTCTATAGTATGTTCAAGTGTAGATATCTCAGCATCCCACAATATCACCATGACAACTGATGCCACTCAAGGCTAGCTTTCCTTTAACGTGTTCCAAATTACCTCTGTGGCCCGGGGGTGCCAGGGTTTGCTGGCGTTGTGAGTTTAAAAGTCAGAGTGATGAGCAAACTAATTTCCACTAAACATCTGGACTCATCAACTTTTGATGTGCAGATCTGGGTTCAGCCAAATGCAAGGAAAGCCTGACAGGGACTGAACTGAGGATTGTGCACGAAATGAAGGTTAAAAATAGAACAGAAGGCTCAGCATCCTGTTAGACAAGACAAGGGCTTGCTATTTTCCTGTCTGCTCCCCTCTCCATTTTTCCTACCATCACAGAAATCCATCTTGGTATCTTCATATGTATAATCTTTCAAGGCTTAACCCTTAATCTGCTACTCACCCCTTCTGTCTACGTGGGAACACCACAAGGAATTCAGCCCTGTCATTCAAAGGCAGCCTCTCTCACCTTGGCTCAGTTGGTTAGAGTGCCGTTCTCACAATATGCCAAACTTGCAGGTTCTACCCCACCTCAGGGCACATACAGGTATCAACCAATTAATGCATAAAGAAATCCACAACAAATCAATGTTTCTTTCTCACACACCCTGACTCTCTCTCCCCCCCACACACACAAAAAACAAATCAATAAATGCCACAGTCTAACTTTGAATCTGCAGGTTTGCTAATTGAATTTAGTATTTATATGATGCTTTGAACATCACAAGTTTCATAGCCATTCTGGGCATGAATCTGATTCAAATCTTGGCTAAACCCACCCATATGAGGGTCTCAGAGCACTGGATAAAAATTGGTAGTATAGTCATTTAGGACAGCAGACAGATTCGGAGATAAAGATGGTCATGCTTCACTCATTTTAAAATGTGTACTAAATATCAATTGTTGAGTCTTTATTTAGGGTTGAATGACATCCTAACTGCCTGGCTAAGTCTGTTTGATTTCCAAAATGTCCCATGTGTCCTTCCAAACCTAGAAAGACTTACTAAGTATGTCCATGCATTTCTATTTAAAGGTGAGATAGCTGATGTCCTTTAGACATGGATTTTGGGAAACCTTATCAGTCTTAATAAACAAGTAGTAATTCAGCAAATGGTTGAACAAGATAGTACTAAAGACATGACAATAAATGCCAGCCCCATCCTAAGTAAATACAAACAAATGACATGCTATCACTCATCTAAAAGCAAAACTTTGTTTTAAAAAACACTTGAAGCTACCAGTTTAATTATAAGTGACATCAAACAATGATTTAGTATTTAAGCCAAAGTCAGAAAAACCGTACGTACCATCTTTTCTGAGAACAAATTCTTCAATAATTATTATTATTATAGTAGTAAGTGTGAACACTTACCACCCACAGAGGTTAAGATTCTTTCTCAAGTTCCCATAGGTGTTGAGGGGGAAGGTGAAGGAAGAGAGTAGAAAGGGAAAAAAGAAAAACTATTGACACATGGCACCTAGAAGATCCCTAGCCAAAAATTACTCAAAACACCTTGCAAGTAGGGAATATTCCTAGACCAATACTCTTATCTTGTTTCATAATTCCCTAAAGGGATTTTGTTGCCTAATAACTAAGTTCTATGGCATAAATGTATCTAATAATAAGAGTAATAGCTGAATAACAAAAATATAGAAGAAACAACTCAGGTTAAAGACACGCTCTAAGATCAGACGTCCTGGGTTCAAATCCCCAATCCACTAATTCTTTATTGACTTACTAGCTACCAAAATATTTAAGATCTACATGTTTAAGTTTCTTTATCTTTAAATAGCCCCTTCTGGGGTTATTCTGAAGATTAGAAGAGATGACATGTGTAATTTCACATGGTCTGACACATGTGTGATTAGGAAAGGTTAGCCCTGGTGACTCATCATGAAATGAGTGAGTATCTACGATGCGCTCTGAGCTACATTATAACTAATCCTTACAACATGCCTAAAATTATTCTTCCATTATAGTGGATAATGTCTTTTTCTCAGAATCATGCAATAAATAAACAATAAAGCCTGCATGGCTTCGACCACAGCCATGTCCCTAAAGTAAGACATTCCCAACAAACAATTAGAGAAAAATAACAAAAGCATGATGATGTAACAAAACCGATATTCCAGGACAACATAAAGTAGCATTTATTAGCAGTATTTAGATTTCCATAACTTTGTTTTCTACTAGAAGTAGATTTCAGAAGGGAAGAAATGATTTGCACAGTCACTCCCCAATTTGTAGAAAATAATAAATGGGTAACATTTTTTAAAGAAGTCATGGACCAGGAAAATAATGAGAATGTATATAACTCCAAAGAAGAGATCTGGGGAGCAAAAATCTAAATATGGAAAGTAGAAACTATTTTTATTAGATCAAACAATTTCAAAGTCATGGAATCCAAGAGAAAGAAATAGGCAATAATTATCAAATATTTCCAAAACAGGACTATATATATATATATATATATATATATATATATATATATATATATATGAAAGGGTAAGATAACTTTGATTAAGAAAATGCTCAAAGTTGGATCAAGTAGCCCCACTGACTGTACAACAATGATGTCCAAGTTGGAACACATTTGCTATAGAGCTCTAGACTACGTTCCACGTTTGCTGAGTTTGTTATAATTAATGTCACTGCACTGAATGTCAAAGGAATTAATAATGATTAGCCTCTGATTATAAAGAGCTTCCTATCAGAGTTATTATGTTAACATTCAAAAACAACTTGCTTTATTAAAGCATTTGTTTTTGAATTGTCAACAGCGATCTGTAAATCAATGAGCTGCATTTTTCAGGATCAGGGATCCCATGGAGGTCCTTGGTTTTCTCCTTGGTGCTGTGCTCCGTAATTATGTTATTCAGGCAGATGATCAATGCGAAAAGAAGGAAAACTGAAATTCCTTCAATAAGATCTTGACATTGCCCTTTATCCTGTGTGTCCACATTTACCTATATACATTGGAACCTATTTTTGCTAATTAAAACATAGAGCACATCAGTAGTAATGATTTAATCTAGAAGGAAAGGCCATACAAATTTACTTTCTATAAAACTGCCATCTCGGCCTGTGTTAAATATCATACTTGTCCAAATTTGCAAAACAAGAATGTATGAAAATTAAAGTCTCTGAAACCCTGAATGTTACCCTTCTCTTTATCAATTTGAAAATTTGAAAGGGTTGCAATTTATGAGTAGCTAGACTTATAGAACAGCTGAATTTTTGAAGATATAAAATTGTCACTGATTTTAGGAACCTGGACAAAACTGATTCCAAGAGAGTAATGAAATATTTAAGTCAAAAGAAGAGTGGAGAACATGGGGTGATGATCTAACCTCAGAAAACAAAACCCGTTGGGGGTTTAAGGAGAACAGTTAAGTGCAGCCAATGTGTGAAAAGGAGGAAAGCATCCTCCTATGCATGCAGTCAGTTGGTCATCAAAGGATCTTTAGCTTCTTTCTTCCAACACAAGACAGTGCATGTGAAATGTGCATCAGATTTTGCCTGTACTATAAACCCTCTGGTCATTGTCAAGTTCTTGAGAAATAACAGACAGAGAGCATCGAAGCTTCAGAACGATATGAGTTGAAATATGAAAAACAGACGAACTACCAAAGTGTGGCTCACTTGAGCTGGCCATGAAAAGAACAATAATATAATAAACAACATAAGAGTACTATATACCTGCCTTGAAAAAGCGAAGTACCTTTATTATTTCTGCCTCTCTTTTCCTGTTTAAAAAAAATCCTTTAAAAGACAAACAAGATGCTTGCTGTTTTTGGTGTGTGTTTGTGTGTGTTTTAATCCTCGGGAGGATACTTTCCCATTTATTTTTAGAGAGAGTGGGAGAGAGATGGAAAGACAGAGAAAAAAAATCGATGTGAAAGAAATTCATGGGTTGGTTGCCTCTTGCACATGCCCGGACCAGGGGCCGGGCCATGGAGGAACCTTCAAGTAAAGTACATGTTCTTGCCTAGAATTGAACTCGGGATCCTTTGGTCCGCAGGCCAATGCTCTATCCACTGAGTCAAACCAGCTAGGGCAATACTTGCTGTTTTGACTTCTATTCACATATCACCCATGAAACTTCCATTTTAACATTCTAGATTGTAAAAAAAAATCTGTTTTAAATTCTGCTTTAATTATCATTTTAGAGTGTATAATGATAATGAAATGAAATAGTGGTTCTCAAACTCATAGACTCAAAACCCTTTACCTTTTAAAATATTTCAAAATCACAGAACTCTCTGTTTTCTATGGGTTATGTCAATTGATATGATATTACAAATTTAAACTGAGAAGTTGTTAAAACACAAGAAAAACAATGCACATCTCTTTAAAATGGTGATGCCATCCCATGGTATGCAGCCTCTGGGAAACTTCCCCCTATGCTCATGAGAATGAGAGTGAAAAGAGCAACTCACATCTTACAATTATGATGAAAATAACTTGGCTTCAAAGACCTTCACAAAAAGGGTTTTAAGAATCCCTCAGGGTTCCAGACCACACTTTGAAAAAAATCACTGTAGCAGGATAATAAAACTAATAGATAATAACTAATATTTTCATATCACTTTATAGCTCCACAGTGCTTTTGCATGCATTATCTCATGTGGTGCTCTCAACAATGCTGAAAAGGAATCTAGCAAACTGGAACATCAAGGTGCGGGTGACACAACTCAGCAAGACACACAATAAGCATCAGAACCGAATTTGAAATGAAGGTTTCTGACTTCAAATCCTTTATACCTGCCCATAACATGAAAACGTGCTTTACACCCAGAGTTTGGAGAGGTCCTTAGGATATTAATGAGTAGGGCTGTTTGTTTGTTTGTTTTAATTTCAAAAGGTATATTCAGTTTGGCTTATGTTATTCTTTGGGTTATTACTCAATGCCTATAGAGTCTGTATCTTTTTTTTTAGCATTTTCTACATTCTGGCACTGTAAGTCTCCAGCGTCATCATTCTGTATCTTTTGCACCACAGCACCAGTGTCAGTCATTTCTTTAAGGCCCTTTGGCTTCTTTGATTGGAGAACAGTGTTTAGAAACCAAGTTTCAGATGCTAGGAGTGCTTGTTTCTACTGAGGTATCATTGCTTCTAGGTGCCTTCTGTAGACAGAACACACACACACAAATACACACACGCACACATCCATGTATCTATACATATCTATAGTTATCTGTCTGTAATATGAGCTCATAATGATGTTTCTGACTGTACTTGGTACCAAAGTGTTTATTCTAGCCTTCTCTTCTCCCTTATGTGTAAACGAGGGGCCCAGTGCACAAAAATTTGTGCACTCAGGAGGTCCCTCAACCCAGCCTGTGCCCTCTTGCCATCTGGGACTCCTCGGGGGATGTCCACCTGCTGGCATGCCTGGCCAGCTTGGGTGAGGGGCTGATGGCTGTTTGCAGGCTGGCCAAGCCTCCCAGTGTGGACCCTTACCCAATTGGGGTGTGGCCAGCCTGCATGAGGAGCTGAGAGCTGTTTTCAGGCTGCTCACAGTCCCTTCAGGGTTCGAGTCCCTACTGGGGTGTCTGGGCAGCCTGGGTGATGGGCTGGGGGGCATTTTCAGGCTTTCAGGCTGCCCACAGTCCCTTCAGGGTTTGAGTCCCTACTGGGATACCTGGCCAGCCTGGGTGATGGGCTGAGAGCTGTTTTTAGGCTTTCAGGCTGTCCACAGCTCCCATTGACCCAACGTCCCAGCAAGGCTGGAATCAGGTTTCTGGGGTTTATTTATCTTCTATAATTGATACACTGTTGCTTTAAGCCAGGCCTAGGCAGGTAACGAAGCCTCCTGTTGGCTTCAGCTCCGTGGTTTCTATAATTGAAAGAATGTTGCCTTAGTAGAAGCCCAGCCGGCCTAGGCAGGCAGTTTCTTCCATCGCTGGTAAAATGGAAGCCTCCTGTTTGGTTCAGCTCTGTGGCTTCTATAATTGCAACTATGTTGCCTTGAGTAGAGAGAGGTCCAGCCAACCTAGGCAGACAGTTTACTCCTGGTGCAACGGAAGCCTGCTGTTTACTCTAGCTCCATGACTGCCAGCCTCCATCTTGGCTAGGTTAATTTGCATATGGCTGCTCTGATTGGCTGGTGGGCGTGGCTTAGGTGTCCCAGTGAAAAGGTCAATTTCAATATTACTCTTTTATTAGATTATATTCTCTATCGGGGAGGAGCCTATACAATCTGCATTTTATCGCTGTATCTTCCAATTTATAAATAGGTGTGTTCTAAAAATTAATTTAGGATGCATTTTCCTAGATATAGAAACAATTGTGAACATGGTGCCCTGCTGTATATGGGAGTTAGGTTTCCAGTGTAGCCTATAGAAGCTTAATAAGCCCTTGTATAAGATTTAGGACTCACCTCCCTGTTCAAAAACTCAACTTGTAGTTCTATCAAATTTCAGTGAGTTCTAGTACCATTAGTACTATAATCACTAACATGTCTCACATCTGAATAAGACTTCTTCTTTTAGAAAGTGCTTACATATATATCATCTTATTTGATCCTCATAGAATGTTATTATTTGTACACTAATTATGTTAAGAACTAGGAACTTGAGAATCAGAGTAAAAGATGAATCATTAATCACAGAAAATATTTATTTGTGTACTGCATATCCTATTTATTTTGTCAACATTTACTGAACATCATCTGTGTGTAATACAGTAATACTTGAAAACAGTCCGACTCAGAGTGGGCTCATCAGAAAGGCTGGGACATCCCCTCAGCATTTGTCAGAAATGCAAATGTTTAGACCTCACCCATAGCCCATTGAATCAAAATGGCTGGATTTGGGGCCAGGTATTCATGTTTTAACAAATTCTCCAGGCAATTTCGATGCTCACTAAAACTCCAGACTCATCGCTTTACAGATAATAGATAACTTGGTAAGGGCTAGAAGTCAAAATCCATGAGAATAGGGCTTAAGCTGGGCTTTCTCTGGGCCAGAGATGGGTTTGCCTACATTCTATTCAGTATTCAGTTAGGACATCATTGCTATCTTTTTTATTTTAGAGATTTAAAAAAAAAAAAAAACAGTGGCAAGCTAACTGTTCCCTTTCCAGGCTGGCCCTGTACTCCATGTGGCTCAGTTGATTGGGGAGCACTGGCCAACATGGCTCAGTTGAGCTCTAAAATAGCCTGACGGAAAGATGAGTGAACCCATCCCTGATGACCCAATGAAATGTGATTCATATTGGCCAGGCTAATCTACATCGTGCTAGGCGTTTCTAAAAAATTAAATAAATAAACAAGGTGTTTTGGCTCTTATTGTTATTCACGTTCACTCTGAAAGATGGATCTGGGAGAGAATATTGTTGGATCTTGAGCTCTGGAGACGATTCTGGAAGTCACTGAAGCTCATCCTGGAAAACATCTAAATCCCCCCATTAGTATTCACGGTGCCCGATACACAGCACTTCTGAGCACAGGCTTTAAATCAAACGCTTTGCTGGAAATTCTCATCTCTTCGCAAATCACAATGAATATCAATGATGAAAAAACTTACAGCAGAAAAGATTGCAAGTGGGCCTCAGAAATCATCTGACCTGACTCTAGGGATTTACAAATGAGGAACCAGCAGCGTACAGAGATTCATTGGCTTGCCCATGGCCACGCTGGGAATCAGGGCAGTGCTGGGAATAGATCCATGGTTTCCTGCCTCCTTGGACAGCTGGGGATTTTCAAATCAGATCCCCAAACCGGAATTTTCCTCAAGTATTTCTCCCAGTTTATCACTCATAAATGGCAAGATTCTTATAGGAGAGGGGCTCTCACAGATGTCTTCACATCATTCAGTCTGCTTGGAAAATATGCAGGACAATACAGATGTTAGGGAAGCCAGAGGCTCTAAGTGGTTAACAAAGGTGAAACAGACTGAAATCGCACTGAAAGGGGGTGCTTGTAAATATCCTGAATCACTTTCTTGCAATTCAACTAACTTTAGGTGAACGTACATCTAGGCATAGACAGTTTAAGTCTTCATAGTCAGATATTTGTTTGAGAGGGAAATGGGAGTTACATGGCTTTTTCTAGAAATGTACCCACAAGGGGATGAGGGAACCAAAGGCCAGAGTACGTCATGGTAAAACATATGGGCGTAGAAAGTAACTTTCCACCAACAAAAAAGGATTTAAAAAAAGAAAGAAATATGGCAGCCACCTGCAAAATGGATTTAATCCTTGCCACTCCTGCTGGACAATCTAGAATTCATTGATAGGAAGCTTCAAGTTGAAGAAAAAAAAACATAGAAGCTTCCTGAAATAAGTGTTACACCCAGATGTCGTGATCCCCAAACACCACAAGTGAGCCCGACTCCAATGCAAAAACATGAGAGCCTTTATTCAAGCTAGCTCAAGCTCCGTCCCACACATGCTCACCAAAGCAGCAGCAGGGTGGGGAGAGAGAGTGAGTTTCAGGAAAACAAAGAATTTATAGGGGGTCTGGAAGTAGTGGGTGGGGTAATGTGTGATTGGTTGAGGGAAGGGTCAGGATTGGTTGCACAGGGGGCAGGATGCAGTCAGCCTAATTTGGACCTGGGTAATTTCCTCTGCATCCCTATTGGCCGGTTTGAAAAGGGGTGGTTGAGCAACTGGGAACTTCGGGGAGTCAGTCTGATTTGACTCTATCAATAGCATGAGTCATCAAACAGTGAAAACTCATGCCTGAACTTGGCCAAAGCACAAATACCCAAGAGAACAGATGAATAAGTTCAGGAGAGATCTAAATCTTCTGGAAAACTTTAATGTGCAAACTCCAAGTTCTGCAAGAAGGTGAGATGAGTTGATTTTGGAGACTAAAGTTGCCCAGAAATTGCTGTTGTCTATATAAAGCCCAGTCACTGAATATCGAATAAATGTGTTAGATAATATTTGGGGATTAATTAATTTCTTAATATAGGTGTATGATAAAAGTACACTATATTAAAGCTTTTTAGGAATCCTGCAAAAAGTTTATAGGCTACTAACAATAATCCATGAAAATGACAATCTGGAAGAATTCAAGAAAATGTCCACGGAGAGATATGCTACAGAAATAAACAGCTCTTTTTGGTGTCTTCTCATTGCAATTTTATGAGTCTGGAAAGATTGTTATTTTGTTTAGAATTCACTATACGCCTATCAGCTATAAGAGATTGGAGAAGAGGCACATAGACACACAAACGAGCATGTAGAGTTGAATTCTACAATCACAAAAAAAAACCTGAGTCCTGGATTAAGTGCTGTAGACACACATACAGGAGAAAAATCTACCATGAAACAAGAAAAAACAGTGAGTACTAAACTGAGCACAGGGCAAGGCCGGGAAGAGACAAGAGTGCTTCATAGAAGAAATAAAATAGAAGTTGTTTCTTAAAGGGTAAATAGGGTTGAGGTAGATGAATAAAAGAGTTGGCTAGGAAAATATCACTAAGGCAAGTAATACCATGACATATAAATATATATATATGTGTGTGTGTGTGTGTGTGTGTGTGTGTGTGTGTGTGTGTGTGTGTATGTATATATATATATATAAAAGATTGGGGAGCACTGGCCAATGAGGCTCAGTTGTTTGGGCATCGTCCCGATTCCTGGTCAGGGCAGACGAGCTCTATCATTGCTGTTTCTCTTTCTTCCTCTCTCTCTAAGTGCGTGTATATATATATAGTGGTGGAGGAGGCTGGTTAGGTATTAGGAGGAAAATAGCCTGCCCGGATTGTGGGAAACGTGTGGGAGAGCAGTTGTAATGGTTATTTTATTATATGTTTTTGGCAACTTGGTTGGGCTGAGAGATGTGCAGGTAAGTTATAGAACATTATCTCTGGGTATGTCTGTGTGGGGTTTCTTGAGGAGGCTAGCATTTGAATCAGTGGACCGAGTAAAGCAGGTGGCCCTGTACCATGTGAGTGGTCAACATCCAGTTTGTTGAGGGCCTGACTAGGACACAAAGGCAGGGGGCAAGTTCAGTTTACTCTGCCTGCACTGATCTGCCCTCAGCACTAAGAAAGAGAATTTGTGTATTTTGGAATAGGAAGCATAAAAATTTTTCCCACCCAAATGCCCCAAAAGATACCTACCTGCCCAGTTGGAAATAATATATTTCTTAAATTGGCTGGACAGAAAGCAGCCTACATATCAATGTATTCTAGCAGACAACCTAAGACAAGATGTTCTTTTAATCAGTTTGAGACTTGCTGGTGTAGACTGGCCCACATGGTGGCTTCTGGCGTCAGCTGTCTCCCTGTCAAATCTCTTCAGGGCACACGCTACCTGAGGATGACTTCGTTGCCTTCTAATCATTTCATTCTCTCATCTATCCAAGCACAGGTGGGTGACTTTCTTTCTCATCTTCCAGTTCCATCAATATGGAAGGACATCCTATCTCACGCTGGATGCATCTAAACAAATCCATTCGTTTTAATCTCCGACTTTGCCACATCTAAGATGTCTTTGAGGGACTTGCTAGAATCATGTCTTTGTTCTTATCATTCTTGGGCAAATCACATTTCCAGAACTCTGGCCAGCTATTCAGCCCTGTCATATTTCCTACTGCAAATTCTGCTTCTCTTCCCTGCTTTGTTTTAGATAAGGTTTCTGTCCCTCACATCTGAGGAAAGGTTGGAAGCCTACTGTGTTCAGAGGCAGTTTTCAGCAAAACAGAAATCTGATGTTACTTGGATACTTACTTGGTATTTTTATTGAGATTTGACTGGCCCAGTTCAAGTGAATTTTAATGACTGCCTTATAAACATATTAAAGATTGCCTCTCATAAGCAATATCATTAAAGTATGTTTGCATAATTTCAATGCCTTACAAATCAACTCCCCTGGACTTAAATTCATGGAATTTTCACTCTTCAGTATGAAGTCCCAAGCAACTCATTATCGTAATGACCTTCTTATTGATTAAGTTTTTGAATTATTTTTAAATGCTTCTGATACCTATCTTCCCCATATTCAATCTGAGTAGCTGGTTTTTCATCTTAGTCCCTACACATTTAGTTCTTTTTAATTCCATGTTGGTTTATTTATCTTATCATTACAAATTGTTCTTTCTCTCTCTCTCTCTCTCTCTCTCTCTCTCTCTCTCTCTCTCTCTCTCTCTTTCTCTCTCTCTCTCTCCGCCCTTTGCATTTGAAAACAATTTCTATATATTTGAGCCTCTTGTCATTTGAAAATTTGATAAGATTACCTTCAATTTGGCACAAAAAACCTGAGCAGCAGGCTGTAGACAACACCTTGTATGTACCATGCTCTTAAGAACACCTGTTTTCTGGGGTCAACATGTTAGAATATATTGTGTGGCAATATATTAGGAAGAACTGTGAATTTTTTAGGTACAGGTACAGCCATGGGTAGAAATGAAGTATAGTGGTAACATTTTAGAAACATGTGACTGTCTTGTGAATTGACCCACAATAAATGAATGGGAATTAAGACATTAGTATGAGCATGTTTGAAGGATGTTGCATTGGTAAAGCCCAGATTTCTAGAATGCTTTTGTTAATTATGATTTGTTCTATAACAATGAAACAATTTTACTTAAGGTTGAGTCACACCATATTCTCAATTAATTCTGCAAATTCAGTTGCATTAGCTTGGTCTATAAAGCAGAGATAAACAATGATTTTAAAAAGCACATGGTTCTCTCTGATATCCCATTGAGTTCACATCCAACAGCAACATTGACATGGGGGGCAAAGGTGTCTCTTAAGCACAGGTTCCTTGTACTTCTAAACTTCTTACCTCCCTGGGTATGGTTATAACTCTTAAAGATACATGTTTTGGGTATAACTTCACCACCAAATGACAAATGGTTTGCCCATGACAAATGGTTTTTATACCTTACTAGGGGCCCGGTGCACAAAAATTTGTGCACTCAGGGGGTCCCTCAGCCCAGCCTGTGCCCTCTCGCAGTCTGGGATCCCTCAAGGGATGTCCACCTGCTGGCATGCCTGGCCAGCCTGGGTGAGGGACTGATGGCTGTTTGCAGGCTGGCCAAGCCCCCCAGTGTGGACCCTCACCCCATTGGGGTGTGGCAAGCCTGGGTGAGGGGCTGAGGGCTGTTTTCAGGTTGCCCACAGTCCCTTCAGGTTTGAGTCCCTACTGGGATACCTGGCCAGCCTGGGTGAGGGGCCAAGGGCCATTTTCAGGCTTTCAGGCTGTTCACAGCTTCCATTGACCTAAGATCCCAGTGAGGCTGTTGGAATCAGGTTTCTGGGGTTTATTTATCTTCTATAATTGAAACACTGTTGCTCTGAGCCGAAGCCTAGGCAGGTAAGGAAGCCTCCTGTTTGTTTCAGCTCCGTGGCTTCTATAATTGAAACATTGTTACCATGAGCAAAGGGTCAGCCAGCCTAGGCAGGCAGTTGCAATGGAAGCCTGCTGTTTACTCTAGCTCTGTGGCTGCTGGACGCCATCTTGGCTGGGTTAATTTGCATACAGCCACTCTGATTGGCTGGTGGGTGTGGTTTAGGCATCCCAGAGAGATGGTTGATTTGCATATTGCTTTTTTATTAGATTAGATATGACTTTTTAACTGAGGGGGGAAAAAAAGGTTCCAAGGCAGGGGGTGAGATGAATTAAAGCTCAATGAGATGGACTTCTCCCAACATGGGGTTTTTCTATGGATTTTCAAGGGCAATTTTAGCTATCTTAAGCATACACAGCTCCCACTTGATATGCTGTGAGCTCTCCCACATGGTTGTACCATTTCATGAGCAATAGTGATAGGCGCTCTTTGACCACATCCTTGCCTCCAGCTGGTCTTCACAGACTTTTAATGTTCCTTATATGGTAAGTGTGAAGCATTAATTGGTTATTTACTTTGCATTTCCCTGATTAGTAGAGTTGTTGAGCCTATCTTCATAGACTAATTAGCCTTTCTGTGCAGGCATTCTCCTCTGAATTTCCTGCTCATTTTGAAATTCTTGTATTGATTCTCTAAGTGCTGTTTATGTATTCTGGATATGAATTGTATGAGTCGTTCTTATCTGCAAGCAGAAGAACACACTCCAGCTCATCTAAGCAGAAATGGCATGTATTCAAAGGATGTTGGGCAATCAATGGACTCTCTGGAAGGACTTGATTGGGAAGTCCTGTGGTTTGTCCGGATCACACAGCAGGATGGTCACAGCAAAGGCCTCACTGCTGCACAGCTGGGCCCAACACTGAGTTTGCCACCAAGGAGCCTCGAGACTAAGGGCTGGAATCACTGTCTTCTGTCCCCTAAAGCCAGGGTCTTGCTTTCTAACTAAAGTCTGGCCCCATTACATCTGATCATTGAAACCTAGGCCCCCTGCCTAAGCCCCAACTAGTTTCTCCTTGGTGGGAACAGTAAATCACACAATAGGGATTCACCAAATATTAGGAAGGGTGTGCAGGTCCATTCACTCATCATTCATTGTCAATACGTGATGCAAATGTCTATTTCTTATCAGTGCCTCCTCTTCTAATTCTATTTTACACTGTGTCTTGTTATGTAAAAATTTGCCTCTTGAATCTGTCAGATCTATCTTTTTCTTTGTTTTATGCTTTATGTGGCGTATTTATGAAATCTTCCTCCATGTTAGTCATAATAATATTTTTCCATATTTTCTTCCAAAATTTGTGTTTTGTTGATCACATTTATATATTTATTCTACCTAGATTTGACTTAATATGTCTCATAGGAGAAAGAGATAAGACCTTTTCCTCCCAATATTTTACCCAGTTGTCCGGGCACCATTTATTGAACAGCCTCTGATTTACTCACTGATTTATGCTGCTGTCTCACCAACCTCCCTATTTATAGAGGTCTCTGTTGGACTCTACATTGTGTTTATTAGTCTACTTGGCTATTTTTGCAGAACCACAATGAGAGCTTTATAATAGGTCAATGTCACTAGTGAATAGGTCAATGTCACTAGTGAATAGGTCAATGTCAATAGTGAATGCCACTTCCTTATTACTTTTCTTGTTTTGATTATTCTTACTCCTTCCATGTGAATTTTCTCAATTTATCAACCAGTGATGTGATTTCTGTTGAACTGTATTGAGTGCATTAATCTATAACAAATGTTTAATTTTGTAAGTGACATCTTTTTATAGTAAAATTTCTCTTGAGGTTTTTGTTTGTGCATCAGTAGGTCATTGATTTGGGACTTTAAAACTTGTGTTAGATAAACTTGCTGAATCTTTTATTAATTCATTCATCATTAGATTCTTTTGGGTATGTCTATAAATGCAATTATTTCTCTTCAAATAAAACCTGTTTCTTATTTTCCCTCTTTTATACTATCTGTTTATATTGTCTTAATGAGTTGACTATGATCTCAAGGCTGATATAGAACAGAAGTAGTAAGAGTGAATAGTGGGTATGCTCCTTGACTTGTTTCTTCAAGGACATGCTTCTAAAATTTTGCAATAAAGCATAATGTGTGGTGGCAGTTCTTTGTAGCTACCCTGTATTGTGTAAATTCTATTCAGTTTTCAAGAATAGATATTGAAATATATTCAATACTTTTTTCTCTATAGCTTCAGATGATCAGGTATTTTCCTTTTTTCTATTATTGTGGTTAATAGATTACAGAATTTTTAGAAACTATCCTAATGCTCATGGTGTGTTTATATTGTGTGACAGATTTATGTATATGTGACGTAAGGAGACAATCCAGATTCTGCAGGACCTGAAACTTACACATTTGGGGGCATTCCTTTAGAAAAAAATTCCAAAATCAGACAATATGACATAGAAAGAACTCTTGTAACTAAAAGACTCTGAGGCTTAAATTTCATTATCACCTTGGTAAATCCACCTCTGCCTGTTTATGAACTAGATTCTGTTTGCTAAATATTTATTTAAGACTTTTTATTATTTATATTAGAAAATAAAACTGGCCTATAATTTGCTTTACTCACAATCTCCTTTGGTTTTAGTATCAAAATCATACTATCATCATAAAATAAGTCAGGTAGCTTTTCATCATTTTTTCATCTTGAGAGCAATTTGAATAAGATAGGAGTTAGCAATTCCTTGAAGTTTTCAGTCTAGAGCTGGTGCTTTCATTACTCCAATTCTGTACTTCAAAGGAGGGAGGGAGGGGAGCAAGAAAGGGAAGCAAGGTTATTAGGAAGCCCTTTGTATGTGACAACTAAGTCTTATTCTCTATTTTGGCTCTCACAAGTAATAAAATTGTTCATCTCTCCTTCTTCCTTAATCTTTTGTCTATCTCAGTTGATTCAGAATTGAGGAAGGGAGAATGGGAATGCCATTTATCAGCATCCCATCCCCCAATACCCTATTATATAAGTTACTATTAGTATGACTCATATTCAGAAGCCTGAAATATGGGCATCATTTGGATGACCGACAATGTCCTACATTAAATATGGGCACATCCACACTTCTGCAAGTGGCCAGCTGTCTAAACATTTACTGAGTACCTACAAAGTACACAGACAGATTTTGAATCACAAACACTGTCCCTGCCCTGTGAAAACAAAGTTGAACCCAAGAATGAAGACTTGCTTCTGCCTCTGGTTTTATAATATTCATGCAGTACTCATAACATCCCAGCTACCTCTTGCCATTGAGGAATAAATTATTGCCCATAGAATAATAATGCAGCAAAGTCAAAATCAAAATTCTTTCATAAAATTCTATTAAATACTTTAACAGAAAGTTTTCTAAATATTTGTTACCTTTCTCTTTTCTTATTCAAGGCAGTATAACTGAGTATGAATCTTTGCTTCAGGGCTCTGGATTCACATTGCAGGTCTTTGTAAGGTTCTAAGGAAACCCCCTTATGAATAAACAACAACTAATGACAGTGTCTGCCTCTTGAGAGTTCAAGCTGAGCCACGCAGTGTCTGAGTAAGACAACACTGGGCACTGGGATTACAAGGTCACAGACGTAGAGATGAAGTCAGGCTCATGACAAGCTACTGCCTGTGCAAGCCACCATTTTGGGGGGAAGGAATTAGGGGATTGACTGAGTAAACCGTTCTGAAATGAAGACAACCCTTCCGTGTTCAGGACAATGCAAAGATGACAGCCAGAAAAAAGAGCAGTGGAGAGGCTGCCTGAAGACTTCCGTTTCAAGATGTGCAGTTCTGTTTTCTACAATTGGTTCTACAAGATCCTTAGATAGCCTTTGTAGTGGGCATCATGGGGTGGATTTCTTATCTTTGTGACCAAATAATCCTTAAATAAGAAATACTAATATTCATTTGAAATATAATCATGGAGAATATATTAATGTAAATTAATAGGATCAATATTTATTATAAAATTCTATTTTTCATCAGTTGCTGGGTAATTTTTGTTTGTTTTGTTTTGTGTGTTGTTTTTTTTTTTGGTAAGTTGGTACCTATCTGACCCAAAGGTGTACAGCAGTTGAGCAAATGGGTAAATTAAGGGCAAATATTTATTCGTAGGAAGATTCTTTGAGTTTCCATTATGTCTGAGCACAGGAACTACAGATAAAACCAAATAAGCATGGTCCCTGACATCATGGTTTATATAACTCTGAAAGAGGTGGGATGCATTTTAAATAATCACATGAAAACTATAACATAAGTGCCATGAAGGAAAAGCATAGATTTAAGGAAAATGGGAATCATGGAACTAAATTTGAGGAGGGCAACTTTCTTGTTGAAAAATTACCCAGCACCTGAGACTGAGATTAGGGGTGAACTAGCCATGGTGATGTGGTGAAAGAGAAGGCGCAGCCCCTACAAAGCCCTTCAGTCAGCTAGAGAGAAAGCCAGTGTACATGTAAAAGGGAGAGAGGCTGCAGACAAAATGGAGAAAGAACAAAGCACCAGATCACTTAGAACCTTCCAGAAGTTCTAAAGGGTTCAGAGATTATTCTGTTCAAGGAGATTGCCAGCCATAAGCTCAATGCCTTTCATTTCTGGGTTGCTTTTTTTATGGGGTTTGATCCTTGTCAGGATTTTAATAAATTATTTTAGGTGTCCATAAAGTAGGGAAATATTGATCCTCTTCCATGATCTTCTTACTTCCCACAGACACCCAGAAAGTAAAAACAGAAGTCATCTGTAACTGAAAATGACCAAAGATACATTATCAACCACTACAGGAATATTCATCTCATGTAAGTCTGCCACGTGGGTAGAATATGTGTATAGCAGGTAAGTGGCCAAGCCAGGATTAGAAGTGAACTCTGGTTCTGAAACCCGGATGTAAGTACATTCTATGTTCACGTGTTTATTTCTGCAGAGAGTTGATTCAACCATATTCCAGGTCATGGAACTGTATCTACAATCATCGTAGAAAGGTTGCTCTGGAGTTTATTATTTCTCCACCCTCATCCCAGATCTGACTGTTCATCCCCACCTTTCCAGTATATCTTTCATGACACCTATTCCTTTTCTTTATTATCATTTATTCATACATTAGAAATACTTGAATATCTCTTTTTTGCAAATTGCTGCATAAACAGTTATTTTATACAACATTATGAGATTTTGGAGAGAGATGCCTTTGGGGGAAAAGTTGCAATAGGTAGGAGGTAATGATTTTCTTCCATGAAGAGTTTGTATTCATTTTTCTCACATGGCATTGTGGCTGTTAGGATATGTTCCAATTCTGTGTTAAGGATCTGATAAACCCCCATTTGTCTCCCTGGTGGGATGACTTCTGGAAAGCCCTATGCTTTCATTGGCTTGAGTTTATTCAAATGTAAAATGAGGCTTTGCAACAAATCACTGGTTTGCAGACATCTGTTCTGTTGATGAATTTTTCTTGTTAGTAGCATCACTATTTCTGTTAAACACAAAACAAACTAAAATAGATAACTTTGCCACCCCTTAGGTGGCATAGAGGACAACTCTGAGAAATCCTAGGGACCTACTTAACATAACTGTAAAATTCTGGGGGAGCTGATTCCTATGAGCCTCTTCTGCTACATCACTTTCTAGTGACTAATTCCCAGACTATCAGGGTAAAGCAATACTCAGATCCAAGATGGAAAGAAAACTGGATTGTCATGCACCTACGATATTAACTGCTGATATGTATTATCAAATTTAATACTCACAGCCACCGGACGACATATGGGGCTGTACTACCATTTTACCAATGACATAACTATGACTCATGAAGTTAGGAAGAGGCTGAGCCAGAATTTGAACTATTACTTGTTGGCTATTATTTGAAAGTTAAGCCCTTTATCTTTCTACCATGGTGAATCCAAATTATGAGCTAGCGGCTTTGGCTCAATATTAGAAATGCCCTATTCATTTGATTTAACCAAAGGTTTTGGCTGCAGCGCCAGCAGGGCATTGTAAGGTCTAGTAGACCCTCTGATTTCTCTCACATCCCAGGGACAGAAACAGCCTGGAGTATCTAGAGTGGTTTACTAAGTCCCTGAGTGATCTTACCTCCGTACACGTGTTTGATTCTTCTTCTTCCCCCTTTCCAAATCAGCTGTTCTTTCCACAATCAGGAAAGACACAGAAATATAATAAATGCTATGAAAGAATGTTATTTTTTTTGAAAGAGAAGTGAAGGGACATTCATTGAGCACCAACAACATGCCAGATTCTGAGCTTATGTATATACTAGGAGTCTGGTGCACAAAAACTTGTGCACTCAGGAGGTCCCTCAGCCCGGCCTGTGCCCTATCGCAGTCTGGGACCCCTCAGGGGATGTCCACCTGCTGGCATGCCTGGCCAGCCTGGGTGAGGGGCTGATGGCTGTTTGCGGGATGGCCAAGCCCCCCAGTGTGGACCCTTACCCCATTGGGGTGTGGCCAGCCTGGGTGCGGGGTTGAGTGCTGTTTTCAGTCTGCCCACAGCTCCCATTGACCCAATGTCTCAGCAAGGCTGACTGGAATCAGGTTTCTGGGGTTATTTATCTTCTATAATTGAAATACTGTTGCTTTACACTGAGGCCTAGGCAGGTAGCAAAGCCTCCTGTTTGCTTCAGCTCTGTGGCTTCTATAATTGAAAAAATGTTGCCTTAGTAGAGGCCCAGCCAGCCTAGGCAGACAGTTTATTCCTGGTGCAATGGAAGCCTCCTGTTTGATCTAGTTCCGTGGTGGTTGGCCTCCATCTTGGCTGGGTTAATTTGCATACAGCCATTCTGATTGGCTGGTGGGTGTGGCTTGGATGGTGGGCGTGGCTTAGGTGTCCCAGAGAAATAGTCAATTTCAATATTACTCTTTTATTAGAGTAGATTATTTCACTGCAGCATCAACAATACTGCAATGTAGACATTAATCTGTATAGTTTCTGGCCAAAAGAAATGGAGACTTAGCTAAGGTGGCACAGCTGTAAACAAGTGGAGCTGGGATTGCAAATCCAGTCCTGAAGACTAAAACTAATCCTCTTTTCATTTTCTTATACCGCCTTCCTAATGGTTCCCAATCTGAACTAAATCACAATTCAGCTGCTCTTTCATCCTGCTCCTTTTCAGGTTTGTATGCTTAAGCAGATCTCAAAATAGTTACCTGAGTTTTCAAAGAAACATGGATTTCATTTTGACATCTTTGCTCTCTTATTACTTTTAAGTGCTGGTGAATTAACTGCCAGTTTACTTTGAAATTGTCATATCATGAGAAAATGATCACCAGCAAAGGGTTTAAACTCAGTGACAAAGCAGAAAGATTAATGCCCAGATGTTAATTATACAGCATGGAGAGTCCCAAGTGCTCTGTCATGTCACTGAAAAAGATTGCTTCATTTTAATTTAATTTTTAATTGATTTGAGAGGGAGACAGGAAGGGAGAGGGGGCGAGGAAGACATCAGTTTGTTGCTCTACTTGTTGATGCATTAATTAGTTGCTTCTTGTATGTGCCCCAACTGGGCATTGAACCTGCAACCTTGGTGTACTGGGCGATTCTCTAACCAGCTGAGTTACTCAGCTAGGGCTCAGATTGGTCCATCTTAAAAGATGAATCTCTTACTCCTAGAAAGTTATTGTTGGGTGAAATACAGGCAACAGGAGCCTTAGCAGCTGAGATGATTGCCCAGGTGAAAGCTCCCAATTCCTGACCATTGGGACTGATTGTAGCTAAGATTGAGTCTATAGCTGAGACAGCCTTCTTTTTTAAAAACAAAAATTATTATTTTATTTTAATTTTTTCATCATCATGTATCCCCTCTATCGCCTTCTAAAAGAACAATCCATTAGTGTGAAGCTTTCTGACCTCACACACACTTGTCCATTCATTCACCACTCATTCATAGTTTCCTTTCTTTAGGCAAAGATTGAATTGCCTGCCATCTTTTAAGCACTGTGCTGGGCACAGGAGATGCAAAGATGTATGAGGTCACTCCTCCCAGGAAACACCCTCTAGATAAGAGGACAGACATACACCTGACCATACTTCCTGTGATAGGAACACCCCAAACACACTTAAACCATAATGGAAACATCCTGATGGCGCCACCATTCACACAGTTTGAGGACCAGCAGGTTCGGATAAGGACCCAGTGAGGAAACGGGGCAGGGCTGTGAAAGACGAGAATTAACCAGCCTTCCAGAAAAAAGAGAAAGGGGGGCACAGAAAACAATGCCTGAGTACATTGGAAGAACATACAGCAATCTAAGAATGATAATGAGAATTCTCTCGGATAACTAAAAGTGATAGAAGATTTTGAGCCTTTGTTTTGAGACTGAAAGTGATAGAAGAGAAACCCAAGGAGTAGATGGATACCAGATTGAGAGAGTCTTTGAACACCCTGCCGATGGCTGAAGACATTATTATATGGGTGCTCCAAAGCGCACTTGCTTTCGGATCCAGCGTCCCCGTGATCTCCAGTGGGAAGGCGAAGGTCGCAAGGACTCAGGACAGCTCTTTTCAGCTGCCACTAGTCGCATTGCTCCTGAGTCAGTGCGATATATTAGAAAAAAAGACATGATGTTCTCTCCATTTCAATTTCCATTTGCACTAAAATGGATGGCCTTTTTGCACACTATCAATAATGCCTGTGCTGGAGGAGCTTGCGATGGGACAAACATTTATCATTTTAAGGTTACTCTTTCCCCAAAAGCATGAGAGCAATCTGGTGGTAAAATGGAAAAGCCTTGTGCACGAGGCTGCCCTGTGACTTTAGTTCCAGGTGGTGCTCACTGATAGGAGAGAGCAGCAGCGACTGAGGACAGAAGTAATATGAATTACCATTTTTCTGGCATCTCTCCCTCTGCTGTGCCACAAAACAGAAAGGGCTGGTTTAAAAACAGTTGACCGGGGTCCTAACTTCACCTTTGCTAAGGGTGTCACTTATGTAAATGACTTCCAAGCCCTAAGCTTAACCCTCCTTCGTCTTTAAAGTGGGACTAGACTGTGGATTCTCAGTTGTCTCCCATAATTGTGAAATCCTGTGTGATCTTTTTTAAAAATATATTTTATTGACTTTTTACAGAGAGGAAGGGAGAGGGATAGAGAGTTAGAAACACCGATGAGAGAGAAACATCGATCAGCTGCCTCCTGCACACTCCCCACAGGAGTTGTGCCCGCAACCAAGGTACATGTCCCTGATTGGAATCGAAACTGGGACCTTTCAGTCTGCAGGCCGACGCTCTATCCACCGAGCCAAACCGGTTAGGTGTGATCTTGATATTAGACCAGATAATCATTTTTAAAAAGCAGCAATGGGTTGTTCAAAGCTACTGATACACACACACACACACACACACACACACACATTATATAGATATTATATAGATATACAGTTTTAAGTATATAATGTGTGATCTATACTATAATGAAGGATTGGGCAAAAGTAGGTTTACATTTGCTCATATGGAAAATAATACAATAATAAATAACATAAGAATAAACTCTGTTTTGCATACTCACAACTGTAAACCTACTCTGCCTACCCCTGTACATATCTTGTATAATACTCTGCCTAATCCATTCCCTCTAATGCTAGAAGTTCCTGGAATGGTCAGTGTACTGCTTAGGGCTTGTTTTCAGCTGGATTGCTGGCTCAGGTTGGGCCTCTCTTTGGTATACTAAGCCCATTATAACTGGTTCATCTCTTTTCCTGGTTCTAAAATATCATTGATTGTCCTTTCCTTTTGCTCTGTACCTCTGTACTTCTGAATTTAAGTCCTGAGGAGGAAAACCCCTCTCCTGTAGTTTTTAATGTTGCTTTTGACAGATGATGAATTAGAAATTAGATATATGTGTCCAATCTATCATCAATCTATCATCCTAACAAAGAATTAATTTTTATTTATTATAACCCCTTTTTTTATTTTGAAAAAGAAACTCAAAGAAAATCGCAAAAAATAATGTACAGGGAGGTTTCATGTACCCTTCACTCAGTTATCCTCAATGATAACACCTCTCATAGTTAGTAAAATATTAGAACCAGATACTTGACAGGGTTGCCACACACAGAGTGTATTCAACCTCAGTTATTCAATGCTCTCATTTGTGTGTGTGTGTGTGTGTGTGTGTGTGTGTGTAATTCTGTGTACCTTTACCATGTAATACAGAAGTATTCCATCATCATAAGAACCCCGTGCTACTCCTTTATAGCCACACTCACCTCCCCTATCCCTAACATCAGGCAATCACTGCTCTAGTCTCCATTTCTACGATTGAGTTACTTCAAAATGTCATATAATCAGAATTATGTCATAGGAACTTTTTTTTTAGATTGGCTTCTTTTACTCAATAGGATCCTTTTTGTCCTTTAAGTCTGGAATCCTCTCTATGTTTGGCTCTATGTAGGAACTAAATCAACATAGTTGACTCAGTGAAGGAATAAATCTCTGATGCTTGATTCTCTTTATAAGTCAGATAATTTTGTTTCTAAGTATTATAAAAATAACTTAAAAGTCTTAAACAATACAGGGATGTTTTCTCTCACATACCAAGGAGTCTGGAAGCATTATTACCGAAGTTCCTCCAGCTACCCTCCCTCTGCGATCCTAGGAATGTCACCACTATTCTTGACAGTAAAATGCAGATGCTAAAATATTGAACAAGAGATGTTACAGGAATATCAATGATCAAATAGAGGAATTATTGCAATTGAATAGCAAAAAGATCATTTTCACCTCTGACTAACTCTATCATCTTGACATTTCAGTAGAACTTTTAACTCCTGTAAACACAGGACCTGCATTTATTTGCAAAAAAACCCACAAATTGTTCTAAAAATAAAAAAATGAAAACAAGTCTTAACCTGTGACATGGCTAATACTTATGATTCAGCAAAAAAAAAAAAAAAAGTGAACACTTTTCATCTTATTAAGGAAATACCACCCTTCCATTTTTCAGTGCACATTCCCATTGTCTTCTCATTGATCACAGACAGCTCCCTCTTCTCTTAAGAGGGTACTGCTGTATGGGAAAGGACTAACAAGATATTCATGAAATGAGAGGCGAGGGAATGGATGCAATTCTGTTCACCAGAGATGGGCAAATCAGCGTCTGCAATCCCAGAGGCTTCTGAGATGCGACTGGTTTTGCATTTTTACTTCTTAGATCTTGTTTTCTCCATTATGAAAAGAACAATCATTAAAGGCGTCGGCTCTGTCCATACTGTTCTTCCAAGACCCTTCTTTTCAGTTCAGTTGCATTAATTTGGTGCTAAAATTTATTGCTCTGGAATATAATGTGTATTGCTCCTGTCAGCATTAAATTTAATTTGCTGCAACTGGGCAGAGGGGTTCCTGAAACCAGATTTTAATTCCCAAGACATTGCACCATTTTGTTCTTGATAAGCAAGATCTTTATTGTATACCACCAGTATAATGCGTGTGCCTATGAAGCTATATCTCTGCTGAATGTGCTTCCTCAGATAGCTGTTTCTTTTTTCTTCTTGGAACTGATGTTTAGTTTCTTTCTTCTGCATATATGAATGTTCAAAATATGTTGGACTATTGAAACATTTTGTTCTATGATTTTTTGAATGATGAAATAGGAAATCTAACCCCAGCTAAACACTACAGAATTCTGCTGTATTCCTGCCGGGATCCTTTCCCCAGTGGATAATAGCCAGAGACACAATGTGGACATTGTTTTTTGTAATGGCAGATATTAGAGACAGCAGGGATTTCTTTATGGTCAAAAGGAAAACAGAATTTAAAATATTTTAGAGGACATTTTATTGTTAAAGTAATATATGCTTGTAGAGAATTCAACTAGTATGAAATGTTACACACTGTCAGCATTTTGTCATATATCCTTCAAGATCAGCCCTTTCACCCCTCTCTTCTACACTCTCTCCATCTATGTATATATGTGTGAGCATACCTTTGCTGTATATTGATATATATTTGTGTCTATATGTGTGTACATTTGTATACATATGCGTACGTACACACATATGTATTATAGCATTTACTAAACTCTCTATTTCTATACATAATAATTACTTAATAAATGTTTGCAGAATACAGTCAAGGGCTGCATAACATTTTGGGCAACAACTGCCCACATATACAATAGCCTTGGTGTGTAATAGGCTATAGCACCTAGGTTTGTGTAAGTATGCTCTATGATGTTAGCACAATGACAAAATCATGTAACAACACATTTCTCAGAACATATCCCTGTCGTTAAGCAACACATGACTGTAAAGGATGACTAATTTTGTTATTCTCTATCTTTTATTAACTGTGCAATTAAATGCATGATATGTAAAAAGAAACAAAAATAAGCTCAAATTGAATGAAGAGTTATATTAGCTCATAGAGGAGGAAGCTCATTTGTAAGGTGAACTTTAGGGTTGATATACTGGCAGCAGCTCTGTGATGTTCTCAAGGGCCTCGGTTACTCTGTGATCTCCAGTAGAGGCTGTATGTTAAAGGGAATTCTCTTGTGTCCATAGCAGTTAGAGCTGTTTCCTCATTCAAAATTGGCATTGTTTGACTCCTTCAAGAAGAAGGAAAAATTTTCCCAGAAGTCTGTATTTCCCTCTTTTCCCACAGAATTAGCCAGAATTGGTTCGCATGACCATTCCTCAACCAGTCCCTAGCAAAGCAGGTATTATCTATAGAAAGAGATATGAGAAAGAGAATTGTAGGTATGAAGATAAACTGAGCAAAATTTATTTTCTAGTAAGAATATGAAAAGGCAGAATGTATTCAGTTTACCACCGACAACATTCACTATGGTAATGTTAAGTGTTTAAGACTCTGAATGTTTTGACTTTTTTTTTAATTCACTCATTGACCTCATCACTTATTGAAAGAGAATATTATTTATCTTTTAGTATGTGTTTGGTTTTAAGTGTTTACTTTGTGATTGAGATTTCTTCTTTGCTATCTTTTTCCTTTTTCCTCATTTGATGATATCAAAGTTTTGAATTAAAATTGTAGACTTTGCAGTGGTTACCTCTTACTATCTTATCACTGTAAGATGACATACCTAACTTCTATTTACTTAGCAAGGTGGACAGTACCGATTGATACCTTTTCCTAAAATAATAATAATAATAATATTGTATTTAAAATGTCTCCGACCTAGTGTGTTTTTTATTTCCTTGATTTTGATTAGTTATTACAGTATAATATTTTACATTGTCAGGTTTTATACCCTTTGCATTATATTCTACAAGCCATTTAGTATGGACTCTAAAGTCTACTTTCCATATTTATATAAATTCAGTAATCTTTACTATTTCTTTTATTGTTCAGCTTCCAAATCTCTGAATTTCTCCTCCTCCTCTTTCTCTTTCTTCTGATTGGCTAAAATTCAAAAGGATATTTATCCAATTAATTCATCTGAGTGCAATTTTCCTCTAAAGCCTTAGATTACACACTTGATTGTCTATGCCATTTCACAGAAACAATAACTTAGTAGGGTATGAAATTCTTGATTCACTTTTTTCTTCTCACAGTTTTGAAAATACTGTTCTCAGGTACTTGTCTGTTGAAACATTGCTGAGGAAATTTGTGAAGCCAATCTGATTTCTTTGGTCTTCTTCAATATTTCTGTTCTGCCCAGACTGCAGTAGTGTTCATTGTTATATTCTGGAATTACAGTAACTTCATCAAAGTATGCTTCAGTGATTGTCCTACTGTAGAAGTTTTCCCCCTTGGATCACATAGTATTCTTTAAATCTGCACATTTATGGCTTTATTCATTTTAAGAAAGCTCAGAAAGCTCTCTTGTATTAAATTTCTGAATATATTTTTTCTATATGTAACTGTGCTGTGTGCTGGTTTCTCCGATTTAGTAACAAGGATGGTGATTATCCATATGTTGAATATATTTCCTATGTCCTCCAAATATTTATGCCTTTCTCTAATTGCCTTTATCTCTTCCCTCTGTTTTATGTCATTTTTATAAAACTGTTCTCCATGCCTCTGTATCTAGTCAATATATATCCAAATGCCTACATTGTAATGTGTTTCTAAAATACTTTAATTTTTTTTTTACTTTTTTGACATATGGCAGCTCACCTATTCTCCTCTATAGACTTAAAAACTTTTCTCGGATTGCTTGTAATTTGTAAAATGCTAATGTTTCTGTGTTTGAGACTATAAGAGAGTCGTCATCTAAAATGTACTTCTATCAATTAATTCTTCTTAAGATGCACATTTTTCATTTGCCTTTTAAGTTTTAGGTCTCCTTTTTATTGTGTTCATTGCTTGCTTGTTTGCTCTCTGAATGAGAGTAGCTTATTTGTGACCTGCCATTTTTCTCACGAAGAGGACAGAGTAGGGTAAGTCTCGGCAGGTAGTCCCTCACTCCTAATTTGTTGTCTTGGATTACTCTGATCTACAGCACCCTTCTCAGGGCTCAGAGTTCCCTCTTTCTTGGGTCATGCTCTCCATCAGGAAGGGAATTTGTTTGAATCAGTGAACGTCCATGGCGCATAAGACATTTTAATGACACATTAAATGATGCATGCCTGCTGAGCTCTGTTCAGTCACCACCATCAGGAGCTACCAAAAGCATTGCCACTTTCCTATCTCTTTTCCACCAAATCAAGATCTGATCAAAAATGTTATTCTGCATATGCTCTCCTTTATCTTGGTCTTCCCCACCAATCCGAAATGTGTATTTGGCTTCCCAAAATATATTCCCTCATCTATATATATAAAAGCCTAAGCAACCGAACAACTAGTCGACTGGTCACTATGATGCACACTCAGCTGATCTACAGGTGCCAGATGCCAGGCTCATGGCTGGCAAACCCAACTGTGGGGGTGCAAGCCTCTCCCACATTCACAGCAGTGCTACTGAGCAGCAGCGAGTACAGTGGGACCAGGATGAGTGGGAGCAGCGTGGTGCCCAGTCTGGGCTCAGACTCCTCCCCAGCTGCCTGTGCTTCACATACTACTACATCCCTCAGGAGATGTTGGACCGCCAGGGGCGCTGGGCCAAAACCAGCAGCCCAACATTTCTTGAGGAGTCCTGGATTGCAAGAGGGCACAGGCCAGGCTGAGGGACCCCACCAGTGCACAAATCTGTGCACCAAGCCTCTAGTCGGATTATAAGCATCAGGGTCAGACTACCCCAGTTCAATCCTAGCTTCACCTGGGTCTGTTGTTTGGGTTGGCTCACCCCTCAGAGCTTAACAGATGTTACTTTGTCTATAATAGTGCTTACCTTAAGGGGCTGTAAGAAGATTGAATGAACTATTACATGTAAAGCACTTAGAACAGTATCTGGCAGTAGGCAGTCACAGATTCCTTGAACCACTACATTATTTCAAGTGATTTACTCACTTGGCCTCCCAAGAAAGTTTAACTTTCAGAGTGATAAGCACCCTGTTTGAAATGTGGAGAAGTAGGGATACACTCTTGATATCCCTCTTGATTTGAGAGAAGCATCATTGTATTGTAGGTACTTTTCATATCTTAGGGACTAAGGCTTCAGTGGCTTTCTGTTACCATCATTGATGAACTCTTGTTTTTTATTTCTTAACCTTTGTTTTTATCATTTATTTAGTACTAGAGGCCTGGTGCAGGGATTCGTGCACTGGTGGGGTCCCTCAGCCTGGCCTGCGGGCATCGGGCGGAAACCAGCCAGTGCATGAATTCGTCCAGGGCATGTCTGGCCCATCTCGTGCACATGCACGTGCGTGTGCACACACACCTATTAACTTGGATACTCTTCTGCATTTCTGCATCCTCTTTCTTCCACAATATGTTTTGAACTTCTTCCTATGTAAAGAAATATATAACTTCAAATGGTTACCTATCATTTCATTGGATAAAAATAACTTAATCTCTTGATAGAAATTCACTTTGCTCCCAGAGTTGATGGGACCTTTTCTTCCTATGACAAATGCTTTAACGAGCATACATGTCCAGTGGTATCTTTAATGGTACAATGCAAATTATAGGATGAGACAGCAGGTCTGTGCCTCTCTCCATGCAGCCTGCTCTTTGAAAGTTCCCCTTTTGGCCAAGAGGCTGTTAGATCTCTCTTTTTGTCTAAAAGATAAGTCATCTGCTTTAAAAAAAAAAATACTGTATCAGCCAGCACAAAGATGGACTGTAACTTAAACCTAGAATGAAACATGTTTTTCCTTTGCAGGAGAATACTGAAGTCTTAAAAGGATGGATGTCAGGTACTGAAAGAACAATTAGACCCTGATTTTTTTTTTCCCTAAACCGGCATCGCTACCAGAGGAAGCTCTAAATACAAAATCCACTTGTTCAGTGGAAGCCTTGCTTTGTTCAGTAAAATCTGAACTTGAGAGCTGTCAAGACTTGGGAGTCTCGTCACTTGTCAAAAGTACAGAGAAAAGACAGAGCTATAGAAATCAGCTGGAAAGGAGAGGTTGGGTATAGAAATCAAAACTCAGAGGATCATTAAAGTCTACTGCTTTCTTTTGTATTTAAATAAATGGCTACTTATGGGCGTTTGCGGAAATGACTATGCTAACCTGCTGTGTCTGTGTTAATGGCTTTAGGTATAGAGCTGTGCATCATTTCATGTTTCCTTCAGTCACGTAAATTTTTCAAGAAGCTCCCTTTGTAAGTGTATATTCTTTTAGGTACACATTCAGTAATATTTCTGATGTGGTTGCTCTTTCCCTACTTTTTTTATTATTATTTCTCTGCCTATTGAATTGATAGCCTTGGAAGAATAACCGTGGGTGTAAAATGCTCCAGGAAAAGTACTGAGACAAAGAGAGGAGGGGAGATGTCAACTATTCCAGGAGTCTCCTCTGTGAATGGACATTACTGTGCTCTTGGGAAGTATTTCACCTGATCCCATCACCACTCTAAGATTCTCATTTTGCAACTCTTTTACCCCAAAATATGCTAAATTATCCAAATAAAGTAAAATCAGATTTATTAGATTCCTCTTGTAACTGGGTTTGCTGTAACACTTATTGGCAAAACATGAATTCATTCCAATATGACTGATACATTAAGGAACAATGTAAGTATACCTTGAATGTCATATTCGCTTATGCATGATATCTGGGGAAAACAGGTGAGTACAGAAAACCATGCTCAGTGAAGCCCCTGGAAGCAGAAATACACAAAATGCGGTGCACCCCCACACAAAGGCAGAGATCTGAAATATATACAGCTGTTTCAGCTCATTCTTGAGCCACATCCATTCACATCTGGGCTTATAACTTTCTCACTCTCTCGCTCCATTTGTGTGTGCATAATGTATAGCTATATGCATAGATAAGTAGATTGATAGCTATAGATATAAAGATATATAGATATAGAATATATATAGACATGGATATAGACAAAGACAGATGAGAGAGAGAGAGAGAGAGAGAGAGAGAGAGAGAGAGAGAGAGAGAGAGAGAATAGCTATATAGATATGGATGTAGATATACTTATCCTAGTGGTTCTATTTCAGTGGAAAACTCTGACTGCTCTTCTTTTCTAAACTAATGTTATTGTGTGAGAATTACTGCTCTGTAGTGAATGAAATTAACATTATTCAAGAGAAGATAGAAAACGAAAATGTTTAATGTGTATTACTTCATTTTAAAAATAGTGACTCAAGTTTAAGTAAAATGTTGAAAGGTCCAAACCAGGCACATTTATGGGGCAGATCCAGCCTCGGGTGCCAGTCTGTAGGCTCCGCCCTACAGACCCCACACTGAGAGCTTTGCCAGCCTTGGTGCTGCCAGAGGACCAGAGAGAAACGCCAGTGGCTCGGGCTCAGGCCTGCACCATGGCTTCAACCTGAGCAATTCTGCTTCGTATGTTTTCCATGTGAGTTTTCTCCATGAGGTTTCCTTTGACAGAAGACTTTCAACGCTGCATGTTGAAGAGATAAACAACTACTGATCTAAAGAATCAGCATTAAACCTTTTATATGGCACAACAGCATCACACAGATACTCAGAATTATTCCCGTGCTTAGCTCCAGCCTCATAAGGACTATTCTTCATTTTGTCACAATGAAATGTGGTGGTCGCACAGCAGGGCTGTCTCCCGCACATCAGAAGAGCCTCTAAGCCTTCAGAACCTCTCTCTTCCGGGAAGACTGGAGTCCTGCTGTTTGGGTGTGCTGAGATGAAGTGAAAAACAAAAACCAGTGACTATTTACTGGTAATCTCAAACTGTAGGGATGTCCGGGGTATCTTTCCGCTTCTTTTTTCCCTTTAATCTCTCATCCACAGCCTCAGCCCTCTATCTCACTAGCCTCTGCCTAGAACCTTTCTAAGTCCTTAACTTGTGTGGAGGAGCAATAAAGAAGAATCTAGACAATCCAGGATCCAAGAAGTCTACTTGGTAATAGAAAGGATATAATCTCAGGAAAATGAGGACCATGGTACAACAATCTCAGAATGCTCAACGAGGTCAGAATGGAGGAGAGTGCTGGAACATCATATCATGAAAAAAACTCCAAAGACGAAGGTGGCAGCACAAATGTCAGAGTCGAGCATTAGTGTGTGTTATGAATAATTTGCCCATATATGTCAGGGCACCAGAAGATGTGCTGAGAGGATGGAATACTAAATTTAACATTCAGGGAGAGGGGGGAGAGTGTTAAACTGGGTATGAGAACCCCAACCAAGTACATAGCGGAAACCTCAGTTCTAGAATACAATTGGAAATATGATGTAGAAAAGAGAGTAATCTATGGACATGAAGGAATAAAGACAATCTGTAGGCATGAACTCACCCGGGGGTAGGGCGTCCTATAGTGTGGGCCGTGCATCTAGCCGTGACTTATTTAACAGTGGAGTCTGGGTCAGGTTGTCAGTGGTATATTCAGATAAAACATAAAGATATAGAAAGGCATGTGGGGGCGCAGAGATTGTGGCTTGGCCAGAACATCCAAAAAGTGGGCAATTTAACCTTGTCCAAGCCCCTCACAAACAGCTTATCTGATGGATAAGGTAGGGCTGACTCTAGTACTCGCTGGCCAACTCTAAGAGAGCGAACGACAAAAGGGTAGAAAATAAATTGGGAGCCGAAGGCAGCTTCTGATGGCCACTCTCTCCTGTGGAGCAGTGGGTACACACCTCTCCCTAGAGTCTCATTTCCCTGGAAACATGGGAAGCCCTTGAGGCAAGGACGGACCTTCTGCCTTTTGCCATCACCATGCCTGTCACTGTGACCCACATGTGGATGACTTCCACCCAGTCTTTACTTCCTCCTCAGCACTGGCATAAGCTATATAATGGTTCTTATAAGTGCATAAGACAATCACAGCATATTCAACCTGCCCACATCCCTAAGGAGCTTATCCATATATATAAAAGCCTAAGTGACCATTACGACCAATGTAGGAGCTGCCCCCTGTGATCAGTGCACTCCCACAGCCAACCTTCCACGGCCGGCCAACCTCCTATGGTCCCTCCTCCTGGCCAGCCGGTCCTGATGGCCCCAAAGGGGACTGGGCAAGATAGCCCAGACAGGTCCCAATTGCCGGCCAGGTCAAGAAACCCCCCCCCATGCACGAATTTGTGCACTGAGCCTCTAGTTGGCTAATAAGGGAGATGAAATATTAATAGCTACTATACCTAGAACAACTACATGCGGTCAGGTAAAATGTGTTTACTATCTTATAGAGTGTTATAAAAAGCAGAGGAACAAAGGAGAAAACAAAAAAATAGAGGCATGGGACCAGAGTGATTTAATAGAGTAGAGGGCATTTAAATAAATATTTTTGTATATTTTTATTAATCTCAGAGAGAGAAAGGGAAAGGAGGATAGAAACATCAATGATGAGAATCATTGATCAGCTGCCTCCTGCACACCCCCTATTGGGGATTGAGCCCAAAACCAGGCAGGTGCCCTGATCAGGAATCAAACCATGACATCCTGGTTCATGGGTCAATGCTCAACCACTGAACCACACCAGCCAGCCAGTAGAGAGCATTTTAACTGGAGTCTTAAGGAAAGGATGTAATTGCCTTCAATATTATGTACTATACATAAAATAAGTGAACAGTGATGACTCCCATATAGGAATAAAAAACAGGAAAATGGAAGATGGGATGGTATTTCTGACACTTTAACAAGCCAAGGACCAAAAAGAAATCTTGCCAACATCTGGAAGAAGAGCATTTCAACCAGAAAAATAATCGAGAGGGAGCAGTAGCTGAGACCCTGGGGCAAGAGCAGGTTGGTGGTGACTGGATAAAAATGAGTGGAATGAGATGGGGTCACAGGACTAACAGGGAAATCATGAGCTCAAAGCAATGGAGAAAGTGTCTTTTAGGTCAAAAGATCAAGAAACATCTCGGCTTAATAAAGTGTGGGGCATGATCAGGAACATCAGGCTAATTTTTCTTGCTGGATTGAGCCCAGCAAGGGCAGTAAGCCCGTCTCAGGCCATTTTACAAAAAGGGATTTCCCGGGAGAGTCTGGCTTCCCTTTACTAATTGCCAGGGCATTGACTAGCTGCTGTCTCCTAAATCTTTCCTGTCATCCTGTCTTCAAGAAGACTCACATTCCTGTCCTGTGAGCCAAGCGGGACTTGATCATGAAAAAGAGAAAAGGTCTGCTTGGGAAGTTTGATTGACACTGTTGCCTTTGGCTTCACCATCTTAATTTAATGTAAGATCTGCACTTTCAGCGAAAGAGCATTGGCAGGGAGCAGGCCGGCCCATGTTGTTTTGGGTAATGCCGTTATTTATCATCCCTTAGCTTCCATCTGCTGACATGTGTGACAGCTAAATAGTAGTTTTTGGGGGGTTACTGTGATGCAGAAGAATGACTTAAAAGCAATGAGGGGACCATGGACTTCGCTATTAGGCTAGACTTATCGCCAGCATATGGTATCCACAGGTACCTAAGTCCCTTTATGATACCTGGAAGAATTCTGTGGTGGAACATTCTGGACTTTATTGGCACAAATGAATGATGTTAACTGTGCCAGAGGTTTCTGAGTTATGGAGATGAACTGGCTGGCAAATAGGAGGCCTGTAATTACTTCCCACACAGATTCATTTGGGAAACATGAGTGCTTTTGCCCCAGATTCAGTTTTAGGGGAATAGGTCCTCTTGTTCAAGAAAAAGGAGCTACTGGTAGAAGAAACACTGCATGCAATCTATCCTCTCACATCCACCTTGGCTTCCTAGAGCTGATTCTGTTATCAAATCAAACAGCCAAAGGTAAAACAAAAAGGCTGAGTTAAGAAAAAGTCTCTCAATACTTAGCACCAGAAATCAGTAAAAGCAAAATTATCTCTATCATTGTGGTATACAGCTTTGCATGTACTCTTTGTGTATGTACTCTTTGTATGTACTCTTTGCATGTACTCTTTGTATGTGTGTCTTTGTGTATATTTAAAATTTGGTTTTTTGTGTGTGTTTTAATATATTTTATTGATTTTTTACAGAGAGAAAGGGAGAGGGATAGAGTATTAGAAACATCGATGAGAGAGAAACATTGATCAGCTGCCTCCTGCACACACCCTAACTGGGAATGTGCCCGCAACCAAGGTACATGCCCTTGAATGGAATCGAACCTGGGCACCTTCAAACCACTGGCCGACTCTCTATCCACTGAGCCAAACAGGTTAGGGCAAAATTTGGTTTTGTTGAAATGATTATCACAACCCAGCAGCGTGAGGGGATCAGATAGCATTACCATCTTAGAGAGCAAACAAACAACCATAAACATCAGCGAACAAACACAAACTTAAGGTCCAGTGATGCAATGTGACTTCCCCCAAACAGGTACTCTTATGCTTACTCTTTTTCATGCATTTTAATTCAATATTGAACACAGAATATAATGATGTCTAGTATTGGCTTTCCCTACCTGTATGTATACACTGCTGAAAGAAATGAAAGAAAAGATAAATCAATAGGATGATATTCATGGATTGAAAGAATTAATATTGTTAAAATGTCCATACCACTCAAAGCAATCTTCAGATTCAATGCAATCCTCATAAAAATTCTAATAGTATTGTCCACAGAAATAGGAAAAAAAAAAATCTTAACATTCATATGGAACCAAAAAACCAAAGTAACCTTAAGCAAGAAGAGCAAAACTGGAAACATCACACTTTCTGATTTCAAGCTATATTACAAAGTCAGCGTTATCAAAATAGTATGGTATTGGCACAAAAATAGACACCTAGATTAATGGAACAGCATGGAAATTCCAGAAAAAACAAATAAGCAAGTGTGAAAAGATTCCACATATAAGTGAGATTATATAGTATTCATCTTTCTCTGTCTGACTTATTTCACTTAGCATAATGCCCTCAAGAGTCATCCAACTTGTGTAAATGGCAGGGCAGGGCTATAGGCTAGGTTTATGAGTGGGTAGAACTTTACCTGTACTCATCTGTGGGGCAAGGTTGCTGGCTCACCTCCCTGTGTGGGTGAGCCATAGGCTGTATTCAGCAATGGGGCAGGCCTTTATCCTGGGCTCAGCTGCTGGGAAAGTTAGTAATCTTGACTCCACCATGGCTGGGCGGAACCATAAGCTGTGCTCCAAGGCTGCCTAGTGTCTGAGGCCACATTTTGTGGCCTCACTGGAGATTATGCTCAGCACTTGGTAGAGTGCAAGCGTCCTCCCCTGCTCAGACTGGGTCTTAAGATGTGCTCCAGGGCTGGTACAGCCCATTAGATTGATACGCAGATCAGCAGTGGCCATGTCCAACAGGCACTTTGGAAACAAATAACTTCATTAATTTTTTATCTCCTTCCCTAAAGAAAACAATTACAAATTTAAAAATGATAATGAAACTACTCATTGGAATAAGTTGAAAGATAAATCACTGATAAGGTTTTGAGGAAGAAGGAGGGAAGGGAAGAAGCAATTTTTTTTTCTTCCATAGAACAATGCATAGGTAATAGTCCATTGTGTGCACAAATTACAGTCGAGCTGCCAAAATACGGCATAATTTTAACATTCTACTCGCTTTACCCAATCAATCTCATTGATGTTCTTTCCAAGTATAAAAAATGGGAGCTTGGCTTCTTCAACTTAAGGAAAATATAAGATCTCATTCTGTGCTTTTCAGTTTCTTTGTTATGATGCTTTAATGCCACCAGTATAATTGATTTCTTTCTTTCTCTGCGAGTCGAATGCTCATTTTTGATTCTGGAATGATAAACTCTGCTTCTCCAAAGCTGTGATGAATAATATGCATGTACTTCTCTAACTCTTCTGTTTATGTCCAAAAGATGTGCTGGGAGAAGGGAACTGCTGGTTGTCAGAATTGGGGACTCATCTTGCCACACTGGTGACATATTTCCTGACAACCCCTGGCACAACTAGATAACAAGAGAGCAGGACCGTCACCATAAACCCCAAGGGAATAGGCAAAGAATGGGCTGGCCCAGAGAAATCCAGATCAAAATCTGGGAAATGCATCTATTGCAGTGATACATGGATAATCATTTTTACATGTTCTCTCTTCAAATGTTTGCTGTCCACCCAAAACTCCCAAAGAATCTATGGATCCTAGAATTCTCACTGGAGCCAAGCAGTGTTGGAAATGCTAGAAACATTCATTAATTCTTACAATATCCTAAGAAATTACTAACATTAGTTACCTCCCCAGATGAAAGCAATGCGACCCCATAGCTTTGTTACGGAATTTACCAGGTGACCAAAAAATATACAGGAGTACTTGGAGACACAGGAAAAACCCATTTATTTTCAGTTGTTTCACATGTACTAGTACAGTGACTCAGGGGAGACTGTTTCCAAATCCTGAGCAAACTAATATGGAGAAAGCTCTACCTTTATACCCTTTGGTTTCTTTGTCCCCCCAAATATGGATGGGACTTCCGGACCTTTCGTGGGCTTTTCCAAAAGCCTGTGTGTTGGAATAGGGGCCATGAGACCACACTTAAAGGCCTGGCCTGGTGGCAGCACTAATAACCCCGTCTGGGGGTTGTACATTGTTCATGGTTTATGGCCTCTGCAAAATGGAAGTACTTAGGTTGTTGCAGAAAGACCAAAAAACTAAGCCACGCTCTTCCTGAAGGCTGATTTTTACCGAGTTGTTGCTGATGTGCTTTAGGTGCAATCTGGAAAGCAACGGTAGGGTGTTGAACACAAGATTCCACAGCAGCAAAAATGCATGCATCCTTGTTATTTTAGAAGGTGTCCTTAACATTTAACTCTCTCCTGTAACAATACTTTATACTTCCAATACTTTATGTTAGTGTTGCAATGAGGAGGAAGCTGGTCTTGCAAGGAATGTCAAACCATAAAACCGAACAAAGCCCTGTCCTGTGGGAGGGCAGGGGGCTTTGTTCTGATGCCTGAAACCTCAGAACACCTGGGGGAAGGGTAGATGAACAGAAGCACTTCCTCCAAGGCCTCGGGGGAAGGGAGTGTATTTGCAATACAATGAACTCAAGGGGCAGTTATAAGGTAAAATTCTTGAGTGGTACCCCCACTCTGATTTGGGATTTGGGACAACTCCAGAGTCCTCCCGTGTTATTAAAACTGATTCCTCCACTTCTTCAAAGCGTCGCTTAGTTTTTTGGTCTTTCTGCAATAGCATCTGACCAAAAATGAGTTTTGTTTCTTTGTCTCCTTGAATTTGTCCCCGCCCCCCCCTTTTTTTTATCATGAGCTTACACAGTACCAAAAATATTTTCCACTATGAAAAGAACACTTATGTCTATTTTTCTATGGAATGTCTAGGATTGCATAGCCAATAAAAATTAACTTATTATTTAAGCCCAAATATTTCTGATTTAAAAGCCCACAAATGTTCCACAATATCATGATATATTTCTATTATCCTTCCTTGCCATATTTGCCTTTATTTATTTCTCTATATAATCCTATGTAATTGAATTCCCTTGTATTGTCCCTCTGGCCAAAGACATACCCTCACTCCTATTCCTTCCATCTCTTTCTTTTTACCTCCTTATTCTTCCTATACTAGACCATCACTACCAGACTAGATTTGTATTTTTCGACCTGTATTGCTCATTCATTCATTCATCAATCAAATTAATAATTCAACAAATATAGGTAGAACATCTATTACGTGTCAGGCCCCTTGAGGATCACAAATATAAAGAAAAATGCAGTATACCTATCTATCAAGAAACTCCTGGTCAACCAAGACAAACATGCTATCGTGGAAAGTGTAACCAATTCTACATATGCAATGCTAAGGAAACATAAAGGCTGGACATTGCCTTAGATAGGCATAGGGAAATTTCTCGAATATGCATTTTCCCCAAAGTGAAAAGCTTAATTTTTATATAACTTGAATCCTAAGTAACTTATAAAACTCCAACTTATCATGCAGTTTCTCATGAGTTTAAGTAATTTTTGAAATATTATTTTTGTTAATCCTCACCTGAGGATATTTTTTCCCCATTGATTTTCAGAGAGAGTGGAAAAAAGGGGGAGAGACAGAGAGAGAGAGAGAAACATAGATGGGAGAGAGACACACATCAATTGGTTGCCTCCTGCACATGTCCTAACCAGGGCCAGGGATCAAACCTGCAACCCAGTACCCTTGGCTGGAGTCAAACTGTGACCCTACAGTTACTGGGGTGCCACTCTAACCACTGAGTACACCAACCAGGGCTGAACTATTATTTTAATAACTACATAATAATCAGCACACGCATTTGTTATGGTTTATTTTTAAGTTCTATGTTGGTTATAGAGGTTGTTTCATTTTTCTCTATTAGACTAGTAATGGTGCAATGACTTATCCACATTTTTTGTTAGACTTATAATGTACATGCCTAGCAGTGGATCATCTGATTGAAGAATATTGTGAAATATCCTTGATACATCTTGCTTAATTGGTTCCCAAGAGTTGCAAATGCGCATGCCTCCTGGCAGTCTATAAAGGGGCTATATCGTGGTGTGCTCCCCAGTATTAAGGAATGCAAGATATTTTAAAATCCAATTCTAATACATGAAAAAGAATGCTTTATTGTTAGATAAATTTGCATTCATTTGATGATTAACAGTTTTAAAATATTCCCACATATTTATTCATTATTTGAATTTCGTCAGTTTATTTCTTTGCCCTTGTAGTTCAATGAGACATTAGTGTTTTTAGTGCTTTTTTTTTTAAAAAAAAAAAACCTCTTTTTGAAATGTCACTTTTTATTAGAATTATTTTATTATGTGGCATTTTGTTTAAATGTTGTAGAGTAATTTTACATTAAATTAAATATTCATACATTTATTTAAAAACTACTGGTTCCAGATGATCAACTGAGCATATAGTGTTTTCCTCCCTCTCTTCTGAGTCCCAGCTACAATTATGATACAGAAATAAAGGGAAATAAAATCAGAGGAACAAAAAGAACGCAAGGGGCACATTAGCAGAGGCGAGATTGAAACAGATCTTTTTACATCAAAAGAAATGAAAGTATATCACGGGTGTATGTATGCATCCAAACTCATCACAATGTGTATATTAGTTATGTGTAAATTTTAGATATCAATAATACCTCAATAAGGCTTAACAATATTTAAAAAAAGGAAATCATATTGATAATCAAAACAAACTGGAAGAAACCACAGCCCAGAAAAGCAAGAGAGGGATAATCAGAAGAAGAATCCCATCAGCCCATAAGACCTCCAGGGCGGGTTCTGGTGAAGAGAGGAAAGGTGCATGTGAAGAGGAAGGGTCCCTCTGCTCCTGGAAAAATAATCCGTACCCCCTTCCCGAAGCCTGTCTTCATCAGGAGGCAGGCTCGGTGTTTATGGCCCAGCAAACAAACAAACAAGGCCCGGAGGACATTATGCAAAGTGAAATAAGCCACAGAAAGAAAACAGCTGCATGGTCTCAATTATATGCAAAATCTAAAGTAGTCAAAGTGATAGAAAGCAGAGAGTAGAATGATGGTTTCCAGAGGCCAGGGAGGGGAGAGTAGAGGGAGAAATACAGAGATGTTGGTCAAAAGGGTACAAAAATTCAGCTATACAACATGAATGAGTTCTGAGATTTAATATACAGCATGGTGACAATAGTTAACAACATAGTGCTATATACTTAAAATTTGCTAAGATAGATCTTAAATCTTTTCAACACACATGCAGGTACACACACACACCACACACACACACAACGCCACTCAATGTTGGCAACTCACTTGAATGATTTAACAATACAATGTTACTTGACCAGTGAGAGGCGAAGATCATCTCTCCAGGTCTGGACAAGATAAACATGATGGTGGTTAAGCTACAATTCAATAAAATGTGGGGCCTAAGGTAACTCTGCAGACTCCAAACCTGGGAAGCAACTCCCGGATGCCAAGCTAATGGGGGGAGATGGGACTCTCAGCACATTTCTTTACTCAGGCAGAACTAATGCAGGAATGAGAGCACTGAAACCGAGGCCCAAACCTCAGAGTCCACCTGCTACAGGCAAAGGAAGCTGAGCTGGTTCAAATAGAAGGTGGATGTATTGGGGAAATGAGAGATAAGGCTGAAGACTTAATATAAATCCAATTTGTTGCAGAGGAACATTATCAGGGAATGAGGCTATTCAAAAGACAGAGATCCCTTTGCCGTAAGTATAAGTATGATGAACGTGCCATTGTTTGCCTTACCTAATAGATATGTTTGCACACAAGTGAGTAATAATGCCTGTCTTTATGAGGAGGAAGCCTGGGACCCAGTGCACCAGGAAGAAAATAATCACATCACAAATACTACAATTAAAATTCTCTCTTTTTTTAAAAAACGTAACTATGTTGAGCTGGCCCTAAAGCTGTAGGGATCAGTATCAGGAAGGTCTGGAAATAATGTCTGCAAAAAGTGAAAATTGTAAGCTCATACCTTTCTCCTTCGGTGCCTAAATTTATTCTCAAAGCTCAAAAGGAATTATTCAGGAGCCATTATCTCTCCTGCCTTCCCTCGGCCTGCCTGACACCAGCTTAGATCTCTATGGAGAAGGAGTGCCAGGTTTTGTACAAGAAAACAGTCTTTGGAACATGGCCATTTACCTATTAAACTGATAGAAGAGGAAATCTGTGTGTGAGATGTTGTATGTATGTGCTGATAGGCATCTGAGAATCCAGAGCATCAGCCTGTCTCCATCCTGCCTGAGGAGGTAACACCCCAGCTGCTAACAAGAGGCCATGGGAAACACTTTGCCTACAACCTACTTAGGTCTCCACTGATAGATTTCAAACCCACAGAAAAAGACCCAGAGCAAGGACTCATTTGTAAGGATAATTATGCTGTGAGATCTGGATCTGCTATAAGAGAAATGGAGAGTCTTGAACAAGGCAAATCCACACCTCAAAAACTTTGCACTATATAGGTGTGTGCTTTAACTTAACTGTCTAATTTGTTTCCATAAATACTAATTTTTCATTATCAACATCATCACTACCACCACCATAATCGCAGTAATTGTTACTAAATATGCAACATTTACAACATGCTAATTTGCTAAGCATTTTATAGGATTTACCTCAATAAATACAAAAATACGGCCAGCCAGCATTGCTCAGTGGTTGAGCATCAAACCTATGAACCAGGAGGTCAGGGTTCAATTCCCAGTCAGGACACCTACCCGGGTGGCATGGAGTGCATGATCCCCAAGGTGAGGCATCCAGGAGGCAGCCATTTAATGATTCTCTCTCATCATTGCTGTTTCTCTCTCTTTATCTCCCTTCTTTGCCAGAGGCAAAGACCAACAGTAGTTGGCATATTAGTACAAAAAGTCCCACTGGAAGGCCAATGGACTTTGATATTCAGTAGGGCTGAAAATCAGCATAATACTGCCCTGCTGTTGGCCAAATGGCTCAAGGCAATTCCCTAACCTGATAATCCCTTTACTGTTTACCAAACTTTACCTTTGATATGCCTGTATGCATTCCTAAAGGGCAAATGTGTATTCAAGTGAATAAAAGCTGACAGGTCCAGGGTTTCAGGGAGCTTCTCCACCGGAGAGAGGTTTCCACTTGGCCCCCACGCCTTCTAAATTCATATTTCTTGTCCAGTGTTTTCACTTGTGCACGGCCCCTTCTTCATATCCTGAACCCTAGCCATAGATGAATGTGGTACTTCCTCTCTGAAATCAATAAAAATATTTTTAAAAAGAAAAAAAATATGATGAGGTAGGCACTAGTTTTATTTCCCATTTATCAGATGGAGAAAAAGAAGTCTCAGAATAACTAAGAACTTGACCAGGGTCCCTCAGCCAGTAAATGGAAACATTTGAACCTTAGATTTTCGGTGGCCAGAGCGTATGAGTCATTACACCCTAAATAACCTGCCTCTTCCCCTTGAAGACTATGGAGAAATTTCCTAAAAGGCATGTTTCCGGGGTGGGATAGTTACGAGATTTGACTTATTATTTGTCAGTTTTTAGAGGGCCTGACTTTCTTTGAAATGGGTTCAGATGGGCAAAAATGCTGAACGATTATGAAAGTTTCATGTGAGAATCTTGCCTTTGTTGCCAAAATATCTGAAGTGGACCTCCACCTCCTCTCACTGGGGTGACTCCATTCTCATCATCCCGGCTCTCCACCTCAATGCCTGGTTCTTTCTTCAAACACTCTTTGCCTCTGACTTCCTTCTCTGACTCAACACTGAAGCTCACCTTTGAACATACCTAATGGTTATCCCCCTTTTCAATAAATGTTCCTGGTAACTTTCTTACCCCAATCCTGGCCCCTAAGGAGTCAGACTCCGTGCGTCTACCCTACCTGAACTTCCCCTTCGGAAAGAGAAAATTGACAATGGATTACCAGTTCAGCTGATTTTACTCTAAATGTCATACCATTCTCTCCAGCTTTAGTTACTGACAATAACACATGGAAATCCCACACCACAGATGTCCAAATCCAGGCAACTACGCTAGCATTTTGGGTCATTATTTAATCTACAGCGAGGACAGGCAAAACAGACAACCGGTTTACAACAAACCAATTGCAGGTCCGCTACCAAACGCTGGGTCTGACTGAGGTTCACAATAGCATGAGATGAAAGATTTTAATGAAAAGCAAGAAAAACAGTTCGCTTTCTGGTCCCTGGCTTTCCCTGACTGGAGGCCCACTGCCTGATTCCATGTGTTGAAGAACTAGAAGGCAGGGCTTTTAATGGTCTGGTTGCCATTCCCCAGGGAAGTGCACTGAGCTGGAGCTGGAGTCTGTTTGCAGCTATTAAGGTCAGAGTGTGAATGCCCAACCCCAAATGGAATAATAATATATGGTCATTCAGAGTGAGGGAATTAAATTCCCATAATTCACATCATTAAATAATAATGCTAACATGCTGGCACTCTCTGCTCTAATAATGTGTCTAATACCTTAAAAAGGGTGGAAAGTAATACCTGGCAATGAGTCCTTTAGTTCATGCTACTAGATGCTTTCTGTGTGTGGGGTTAGTAAAGGCTTTGTCCAAAGCCCCGAATGGGAGCTGGAGTCCTGATCAAGATACTGTATGTATTGGCTTCGTTAAGCTAATATATTTTTTTTCATTTAAAATTCTTATTGCTAATGAATCGTCCCTGCTACATTAGTCCCTATGCATATTTTTGCTTTATATAAATATCCACTTGTATGTACGCGCACACACGCCTGTACACACACAACTGCTCAGGTACACAGCACTGTAGCACCTAATGCAACCAGGCTTTCTCTTGCATGCTTCTACCCTTGGCATATGCTGGTACCACTTCCTCTTTTCTGTCCTCACAGACTGTTCCTCATCATACTCAGTAACCAAGGTGAATGTCATGCCTCTGGAAGTTCTTCCCAGCCTCAGGTGAAACTCATTGTTTCATGTAGTTAAGACTTCAGGCATAGCCACAGCTACATGGAAAACTGCTATTCTCCTTTTTATCTTATGGGGAAATGTGTTCAAAATTACAGAAGACTGTTGTCTCCATCAACTTGCAATAGCCTTTGATTCTATATATAAGAACCAAAAAACTTAATATATGCTAACCAACTGGTAATATTTATTACCAATAGTAATGCATAGTACCATTCCTTCAAAATCTGTGCTCTAATAACACTAGGAATGATCCACTAATGGAAAATGCCATATTTTCATAATGTATAAGAATGTAATTCAACAACCATGTATTAAGGCTTACAAGGTAACAGGTCAACCAGGTGGTTCTGCTGATGAGGGTAAGACTCAGCTGATCTTGGCTGGGCTTGCTCTTACGTAGGTATCCACTGGCAGGGTGGCTGGAGATTGGCATGTCTATAATGATCTGACTCATGTTCTTGAACAGTTGGCTGGAAGCTGAGATGATGCATGGAACTGAACTATATGCTTCTCTTCCTCCAGAAAGCTAGACTGCTCTTGCTCATAGGTCAGGGTTCCCAGAAAGCAACGCTAGGATCAGAAGTGACACACTGTGACTTCTATTGTATTCTATTGGCCAAAGCAAATTACACGTTCAGTTTTTATTCCAAGACTTATGTATGAAAGAGGAGGTACAAAGTCACACTGCAAAGAGCATGAATGCAGAAATTGCTTTAACAATAGTGGGTATTTTTGCAAGGTATTATATCCTCTACCTCCTTGTTTGACAATTCTTTTTTTAGATGTGTTAATATAATTGACTAAGCTATAGTCAAATATTTGCCCACTGGTTTTCATGACAGACATTCTGGCTCCAACTATTTCTATAAATTCATTACCAGGCACATATGCTGATGGCCGACTCATTGTCATTCTTTCTTGGCTCCACAGAAACATTCTTTCTTGGCTTCACAGAAACTTTTTTTTTTTTTTT
>PVJC01001599.1:0-90953 GCA_004026665.1 Murina feae | reverse complement strand
GAGTTGTTTCAGTGGAGCTTTTATGCTCACTGCAACTGCCCCGGGTGTATTCCTTGAGGATCTGTTTTGTTTAGGTTAGTCCCACTCTGGCCACTGGGTGAGGCTGGCTCCTGTAACTTTAAGGAGGCGTTGCTGCAGAAGCCTCTGACGCACTTGGGAGGGGCGGGGCCTCGGGGAGTTCGCCGGGCGGGGTGGAGCAGACAGCTATGGTGCTTCTCAGCCCTGCGCTGAGAGAGACGCCAGGACTCTGTGTCCCATGATATTTGCTGTAAGCAACGCTGAGAGAAACCCGTTTTGGATTTCCTTCTGATGCTAGTCTCTGGTTGTCTGTGGGACCTCCGAAACTCGTCTGGAACTGGAGTTCAGAGCCGCTGGGAACTTGTGGCTCTCTCCGTTTTGGAAAAGAACCGCGTCCCCCAGTGCCAGCCCTTCCCCAAGCCCGTGCGCGCGCCTCCGTACCTCTGTACTTTGCTTCCGCTGCTGCTCTGAGTCTCAGACTCTTCTCTGGTTGTAGGATTTTCACTCAGCCAGCCGTCCTGTGGGTGCGAGTGGTGTCCGTGTGTTCTTCTCATGGTTTTTCTGAAATAGTTGTTCACAGCTGCATATACGGTGTCTACCCTATGCCGCCATCTTGTTTCTCGTGAGTAAAGAATATTAAGCAGAGTTACTAAATGATCAGATTTTGATTTGGAACATATGTTATTTTTATTAAATTTGTTGGGGTACTTTGGTTAATAAAATCACATAGGTTTCAAGTGTACATTTCTACAATACATTATCTGGTATATTGCATTGTGTCCCGATCACCCACAGTTATATCGTCTTCTGTCACCATATATTTAGCCCTCTTTTCCCTTAACTACCCTGTACCCATACTGTAGTCTGTGTCTATGAGTTTCCATTTTATATCACACAGATGAGTGAAATCACATGGTTCCTAGCTTTTTCTAACAGACTAACTTGGCTCAGCATTATATTCTCAAGGTCTACCCATGTTGTCACAAATGGCAGTATTCCATCTTTTCCTATTTCCTACATCATATATCTATACCACCTCTTCTTTATCCAATCCTCTACTGAGGACACTCTGGTTGCCTCCATGTCCAGGCCACTGCGAATAATGCTGCAGTGAACATAGGGGTGCATCTGTCTTTGCGAATAAATGTTTTCAAGTTTGTCAGGTAGATACCCAGAAGAGGAATTGCTGGGTCATATGGTAACTCTATTCTTAATTTTTTTTACAAACCACCATACTGTTTTCCATAGTTCCTCTACCAGTTTAAAATTATTATTAAAGTTTTTGTCAGGCATACTATTAAGCAGCTTTGACGAAGGCTCAGTTGAAATTTTTCGGGAGCGGGGGGTGGGAATGAACAAATTCCATGCTTTGCACATAATATTGGTACTATTAATTCTTACTAAAAGAAGACTAAGACTCAGTGGCTTAGACATGTAGCTTCTGGAGGAAATAAATGCTGAGTAAGAGAAGGAAAGCCATTAGCCCAACTGGAAGCAGTGTGTCATGGCCTTGGTATTTTGTGGTTAAGGGGGTACTCTCCAGGTCTCTGACAGAGTCCAATAAATAGTTTTGTGTTATCCTAGTGAATTTAGACCTGAAATTCTGTTAATCAATAGATAATTCACAACTTGACATTGGGAATATTAGCCGTATTTACATACTACTCAAACATAAACTTAGGTCAGGTTCACTAATCGCTTAATGTATGGTGATCACAAATTATTAAAATTCATTGTGTACCTTTCTTTTTCTGCAGCCATAGTGGATCTCCATGGCGAATACTGAAATCATAAGACAACATTGAATCTAGTTTCTTTTTCATATAAAATATGCACCTTCCTCACTTTCATCAATACACTATCCTCTGCCCTTCCCCAAGAAAAGAAATTTGGACTATAAATCAGGATTCTAGCAGGAAACTGATCACACTTCACAGGATTTAAATGAAGAGACTAAATAAGGAAAGCTCTTACAGATGCATAGCAAGAAGGAAGGGAACAAACAAGAGATGTCAAGACACAGAAGGTAGCGAGAGTGGGAAGGCATCTTCCTGAGGGCTGAGAAGGTCAGAGAAAGACATACTATTGCCGGAAACCAGAAAGAAATCTGGCCATTGAGGATAGGCAGATGGGGTTTTAGTTGTGAAAGTTCTTGAGTGGCAATGGGAGGGAATGGGAAAGAAGCCTCTGAGCCTGCTGTTTTTCTTCCTTATCTCCATCTGACATATCCTGATGGTCAAACAAATGGAGAGGCTAATTGGCTAAACAACCAAGATGATGCAGACCTCAGGGGTGCCTCCGGTGGCAGGTGGCACAGGAAGGGAGTATGATCAGATCTAGGAAAGCTAGGAAATACACTGGGGTGGGCTGTGAAATTACACTGGACAATAGTTGTAACTCTCACTCAATCCACATTGTTTTCTACTCTTTTATTTTATCATGCACAACTAAAATATACACACATATACTAGACTAGAGGCCCAGTGCATAGATTCGTGCACTGGGTGGGGAGGCAGGATGTCCCTCAGCCCAGCCTGCACCCTCTCGCAGTCTGGGACCCCTCGGGGGATGTCTGCCTGCCAGCAGTCAGGCATCCCACTCGCATTCTGGGGCTCTCTCAGTACAGGACCCCTCACTCCTTACCGCCCACCTGCAGTGGAGGTGGGAGAGGCTCCCACACCACCACTGCACTAGCCAGACATGAGCCCGGCTTCTGGCTGAGCAGTGCTTCCTCTGTGGGAGCGCACTGACCCCCTGGTGGTCAGTGCACATCATAGCAACCAGTCGTTCCACAGTTCGGTCGATTTGCGTATTAGAGTTTTATTATATAGGATTTCTGGTTAAACACAATGATATGGCTACATCTCTCTTCATTGCCTCCCAAAACCTCACCAAAATGACAGCATAAAAATGTCAGGCCTTTATCCACAAGAACAAAGGGAATCAGAAAAGAGACAATAATAGAAGAAAACTTAACCAAACTTTTGGAAAAAGAAAGGAAATTTCAACTTCAGAACATGCAAAGGGATACTTTAGAGGCAATGCAGATGTTCCGGTAGAAAAGACTCAGAGTGTAGAGCCACCGGGTCCCTCGAGTAGAAGAGGGGTCATAGGAAGATGGCTGCATATAAAGAAACTGGCAGAAAACCTAGAGACAAATAGGACAAGGATCATCGGAGGCTTAAAGGAAACTTTCTACTTAAAAGAGACCAAAGCCCAAAGAGAAAGAACAAAAAAGAAACTTGGAACAAATAAAGACAATTCATGGAACAAAAAAAATTAATAATAATATACTATCCTCAGAGAGCTAAGACACTAGATTGCAATCGTAACAAAGCAAAATGCTGGGAGAAAGGAACAATTGCAAAATAACTGCAAAAACTTCATTGTCAACATTGTCAACATCTTCCTCCTTAGCCACAGAACCCCAATATGGTTGGAGCAGTGATGTGTCCAGCTAAACACATTTTCTAGATTCCCTTGCAGATGAGGGTAACCAAGGAAAAGAAGAAATACATAGGTGCGCTTACAAGGAAGTTCTCTTGTACAGACCAGCAGGACTTCGAAATGATCTCCTTCCAGGCTGGCCCAGCCACAGCTAGTCCAGAAATAACTGGTACTTTTGAGTCGCACATTACACCAAATGCTGAGAATGCCACATCATAAGTTTGTACCCTAAAATGACACACCCAAAATGCAATTCTCCCCCAAAGTGTTTCAGTTTTGCAAAGGATTTTAACGTCACATTAGTCATCACAAGCACAGAGAGAGTTGCTGTAACTAAAATGAATGATGAAACCTGAATTTTAAATGACTTAGTAATAATCAAGGAGCCAGAAACTCATCTGGAATTTATTAAGCAAAGTGGGTTCATTCCCTTACACAAAAAAAGGATTACTGTAAATTGCAGTGTAGCTGTCAACCATATTCTTTTACCAGAACTAAGGCCACATTTCAAAAGTATCAGCAATTTGGCAAGTTATACCTTTAGGACTTACAAGCATTTCCCAAGTCTAAAAATGTTTGCAAACTGGCTTAAAAACAGCCAGTTGTATAAACTATCCTTTGAACAAAATTTTTTTAATGCATTTCTTTTTTTTTTTTTTTTTCATGGAAACCATAAAAGCTTCTCTTTTCTAAAATAGCTCATTAGGCTAATGTTTAGTATGACATCATAAAAATGTTCTTGGAAAGATCTTACAATTGCCTCTTCCAAACTGAATGCAGCAGAAAAGCTCAATTAAAAGGATGACTGAAAGACACAAAACATGAAAGTAACTTAAAGGACAGAGAAGATACATAATGAACAAAAAATTTTGATATTATTTATCTACTAATTTATTTATGTAATGAAAAGAAGAAACATGACACATCCCCTACTCTCTAATGTGAAACTTCAAACAGATACTAGCCAAACAGAAGAGAGGAGTGAGTACAAGAACACAGGACAGCGTTTTCAACAGTGCGATAAATATGGAATTCTTTTCCTTCAGTTTAAAAGGTCTCAGGTAAGTCAGCTAACCTTGGATTCATAAGTCCATTGACAGAAAAGAATCAATAACAAAAAAGTGCTAAAATGACCAGGAGGATCCCTAGAGAGAAGATGAAGAAGTGTCATCAAGAAATAGAACCCATTACTCTTCAAGTATTTGTTCATTCCAACTTCAATTTCTCACAGATTGAAAGATTTTTATTACGGTTTAAGAGCAACATGGAAAGAAAAAACCCACAATCACAAATTAGAGGTTAGGATAAAGGGTAAGTTATCTAAGTGCACTGAGGGATTCACACACACACATATATACCTGACCTTAAAAATCAGCCATCCTAGGAAAGACAAAAAAACTCACCACATAATAGTGCATTTTTTTAATTATATACAGATTTGAGTAGACTAATAAGAATCAGAATAATAATGGCACTTACTATTTTTTGAGTACCTACATATATTCCAGATTTTTTTCTACAACTTACCACCACTTTGCAAGCCACACTGCACAGTTGTAAGAATTTAGGCCTGGGATGCTACATGCTTTGTCCACAATCACACATTTTACTCTGGGATCTGCCGTGTACAAACTGTGCCTGTGCACCATGACCCCAACCCTGCCACTCCTGCCACTACACATTCTAGAACACAGAAGAGAAATAAAGACACAACATGCCAAAAATGTACACTTTCATGGCAACTATGTGTACCTATATTTAAAAATTAGAAATGTTTTATTTCCTTTCTTATTAGCATCTGTTTCCAGATTAATAGGACTGTAAGCTTCATAGAGTCATTAAATCAAGCTAAGATACATGTATGCTAAACATTAAAAAAAAAATCTCTTCACCAAATTATTATCAAGTAAAAACCCTGGGGACAGAAGAAACATTTTCCCTGTTTAGAAAAGAAGAAATAAGTCCAAAAGATTAAAGTGACTTCCAGATGATCTTTAGCATGTCAAGGTCACAGATTTCTAAAATATAGTAGAGTGCTTCAACTTTAGTACTTTATATAGCAGACCACAATGATTCGTTCAGACCTCTTGTCCTGAAGTATTCTTCCCTTGAATATGATGGCTTTGTACTTCTATTATACCTAATAATGCAGGCTAGGGGTAGGGAATGGTTTTGTTAACCCAAATGAAGAGACTATTGATTTCTTGGTAACTCTCCTTACCTGTTCTCTCATGGGGCACCTGCCCCTATACTAAGGCAAATTTTCTGAACTTTGGTTTGGCTTTCAAGCTAACTCTCCAAAACTGTACTGTGAACAAGTGAGAGAATGCTATCTTTCCAAGTTCAATGGCCTTGTTCTTAGTTTCTTCCTTTATCAATTCTTCTAGTCCTGAACACTGTTGACAATCCTCTTCCTCACTATCTTTCATGAACCAAGGGTTCCTTTAAGATCCCTAACACATTCCTGGGTATCTGCCTAGCTTTTAGACCATAACCTCCCTTTCTTCTTCCTGCTCCCTTAATAAAAGATGGCCCAAGGTTAAGTCCTTGTTCCTCTCTGTATGTGATATGCCCTTTTCCCTCCACCGACCCATTCTGTCCAAGGGTTCCAACATCACCTGCTATGGCAATTACAGAAAACAATCAAAAGTCTTTATCTACAATTTGGTCTTGTAATTCTCATTACCTTCAAATAAACACCTTCCACACTAAGAAGACTTCTAGCTTCATTGTCCTGCAACAGGAAAGCCTATTGGACCCTTGCTCGTGCTAGTACTACCACTACCCAAATGATTTGCCCTCCACATTACTTTCCACCCATTGTCTTCCTGGTCCAGCTCAAAGAGGATCTTCTCTAGTAGCTTCCAAATACTTTTCCCATCCTCAAGCTTCCTGCAGATCCGCTGCCCGACCTGCCCACTTCACTCCACGCAGCCCTGTGACAATCTCCCCCCTGTCAGGACAAGCCTCAGAAAGAACCACCGTAGCAAGTGTCCTCAGGGTGAACTTCCTTGCCACACATGCACTGTTGATAAGCTCATCACTTCCCAACAGTAGGAAGTTACAGTCAAACCTCAGTTCTCAAACATCTCCTATCTAGAACAATTTGGTTCTTGACCAATTTGTTCCTGGAAAATATGTCTTGGGTGTCAAAGCAAACTTAGGTCTTTGACCTGACAACCATTTCATGCTGATACCCTGGCATAACAAAAAGTTTCTCTGAGTCAACAAAGGAGAGAATGCTTTTGTTGCTGGCAAAATCGAAGATTAACACAATTTTAAAACATAACAAGGCCATCAAGAGTGCAAATGTGGCCCTGACCGGTTTGGCTCAGTGGACAGAGCGTCAGCCTGCGGACTGAAGGGTCCCAGGTTCGATTCTGGTCAAGGGCATGTACCTTGGTTATGGGCACAACCCCAGTAGGAGGTGTGCAGGGAGGCAGCTGATCTGTTTCTCTCTCATTGATGTTTCTCTCTATCCCTCTACCTTCCTCTCTGTATAAGATCAATAAAATATATTTAAAAAAAAAAAAAAGAGTGCAAATGTGCCCTACCAGTGTGACTCAGTGGTTGAGTGTTGACCCATGATCCAGGAGATCACAGTTCTATTCCTGGTCAGAGTACATGCCTGGATTGCAGGCTCAATCCCCAGTAGGAGGCGTCCAGGAAGCAGCCGATCAATGATTCTCTCATCATTGATATTTCCACCTCTTTCTCCCTCTCTTCCTCTCTGATATCAATAAAACAATATTTTTCAGAAAAGAGTGCTAATGTTGCTAAAGGTATGAAAGAAACAAGATCACAGGTAATTAAAGAGGTAGAAAAACTGTTGTTGATTTGTATGAAGGAAAAGCAGTTAGCCAGTGACAGCATTTCGGAGGCAGTGATATATGAACAAGCACAGATGCCACATGCTGACCTGAAAGGCACCCCAGAAATGACTGCTGAAAGTGATTAGTTTAAGGCTAGTAGGAGGTGGTTTGATAAATTTAAGAAATTAAGTGTTTATCTATAGATTAAACAGTACATTAGACATGTATGGTATATAGAAGGGTTAAAACAGGAAATCATTTGTGGGTCTCGAATGGATTAATTCAATTTACATTCTTTCTAATGGGGAAAAATCACTTAGTTTTCCTACAAATCACTTCTCGAACAGCCTTCTGGAACAAATTAAGTTCAAGAACCCAGGTTCCACTGAATTCACATCTTCATGTGAATTTATATGGTGCCTTATATAAAGTCCAAACACTTTGCTAAGCTTCTTAACTAAGACTTAATTGTGAAATAAAAGTGGGGGGAGGGAGAAACTTGAAGAGAGACAGGCAACACATAGGATAGCTAACAGCACAACACAGTGTGTGTGCCAAAACAGCAGATACAACCATAAACAGGGAGAGAAGCAGAGGAAACTAAACCAAGTGGTTGAGAGCTTGAGTTTTTGTGTTAGAAAAATCCAACTTCAAATACTGGTCTATTAGTATCAGCTGTGATGGGTTGGGAACGAAAACTTCTCTAAGCTACTCTTTTCTCATCTATATAAAACACATCCTACATAATAAAAAGGTAATATGCAAATTGACCCTAACAGCAGAACCACTGGGAATGACTGGTCACTATGACACACACTGATCACCAGGGAGCAGACACTCAATGCATGAGCTGCCCCTGGTGGTCAGTGCAGTCCCACAGGGGGAGCTCTGCTCAGCCACAAGCCAGGTTGACAACTGCCAGTACAGTGGTGGTGGTGGTGGTGGGAGCCTCTCCTGCCTCCTCAACAGCACTAAGGATGTCTGACTGCAGCTTAGGCCTGCTCCCTGCTGGCAAGTGGACATCCCCTGAGGGCTCCTGGGCTGCCAGAGGGATGTCTGACTGCCAGCTTAGGCCCAACTGCCCAAGGAGTGGGCCTAAGCCAGCAGGTGGACATCCCCTGAGGGTTCCCAGACTGCAAGAGGGCACAGGCCAGGCTGAGGGACTCCCCCGAATGCACAAATTTTTGTGCACCGGGCCTCTGGTATTTTTATAAAAAGAACAATATCACTTAATTCATATGACAGCTAGGAGGAGTAACTTTTTTTAAAAAGTTAAGTGAAAATTAGTTTTAATCAGAATAGATGAGGCGTTTTATCGTCTCTTTTCCCTCGGTTCTGAACAAAGCTCATTGGCAGCCTCCTCTCTTCAGTTGTATGTGCCATTTCAGTACGATTCCTGACAAAATGGAATAAAGAGCAGCACTCTAGAAGCGTGAAGTAGGCCTCTGATGTTTGAGTTGGGGCAGATGGAAGAATGTTCCTGTTCTCAAATTTTAACTTATTTTCTTCTATTTCTAAACAGGGTAAAGCTATTCCTTGCTTCTCTATCTCCAACTAGCACCTTGGTATAACCCATGCTCAAGTTAGAGCTCATTAATCAGTGAGTTGTAAGATACTTTTATGGCTAATCCCCAAAGTTTCATGACAGTGTATTGTTCCTAGTGCAGTATATTCAGCTAAGGAAACTCATCTTCAAATTTTCTGAGATGTTTATTATCCTATATAATAAAAGCCTAATATGCTAAGTGTCCAGTCGTCTGGTCAACCAATCAAAGCATAATATGTTAATGATATGCTAAGGCTGCTCAACCACTCACTATGATATGTACTGACCATCAAGGGGCAGATGCTCCGAGCGGTAGGTTAGCTTGCTGCTGGGGTCCAGCCAATTGGAACCGAGCAAGATGGGCCAGATATGCCCTGGAGCCCTTCCATGGTCCCTCCCTGGCTGGCCAACCTCTTGTGACCCTCCCCAGCCCCAATTGTGCACTGGTGGGATCCCTTGGCCTGACCTGCACCCTCTCACAATCTGGGACCCCTCAGGGGATGTCAGAGAGCCAGTTTCGGCCCAACAGCAGCAGAACGACTGGTTGCTATGACATGCACTGACCAGCAGGGGGAAGACTCTCTATGCAGAAGCTGCCCCTGGTGGTCAGTGCGCTCACACAGGGGGAGCGCCACTTAGCCAGAAGCCAGGCTCACAGCTGGCGAGCGCAGCAGCAATGGCAGAAGCCTCTCCTGCTTTCACGGCAGCGTGCTAAGGTTGTCAGGCTGACAGCTTAGCCCACTCCCCACAGGGTTGAGGGGTTGAGCAGGGAGCGGGTCTAAGTCGTCAGGTGGACATCCCCCAAGTGCTCCCGAACTGCAAGAGGGCACAGGCTGGGCGAAGGACCCCTCTCTGCCTCCCGCCCACCCAAGTGCAGAAATTTTATGCTCTAGTCTTATGATACTTGTTTACCTTGGGAATCTTTACAATTGGATGAACAAAGCCCATTTCTCACAGTTTAAACTCCCTTTGTTAAAACAACATGCTTTAAATGATCTAGAACTGAACTTGAAGAATAAAAACCCTAATAAATCAAAACCAACTTCTCTTGTTGAATGAAGCACAGCCAGCAAGAAAGTCATATCACAGGGGTAAAAAGGAAAAAAAAAAAATCCAGAGAACAACTGAAGGACACGTTTCCAGAAGGGAGGTGTCAACTGTATCTGATGCTGTTGATCGATTGACAATATTGTGTTTGGACAAAAGTTCCTTCCTCAAGTAGAATGAAAGGCTCTAAAGTCTAAGGAGAAAGAATTCCAGAATCAAAGTTTATAATGAGGTTGGCAATACCCTTTCTTTGGATATTACAAATTGGTGGTATAAAAAATAATTCAGTTATTTTCTTCCCAGCTCAGACATCTAGGTCAAATATCAATCCAGTCAAGAAGGCAAAATCTTTGATTATGGTCTTTATTCAGTATTTACATTACTAAAACACTAGAAAGTATCCTCATCTAAACATGACATATACTTTGAAAACACTGTGCAGTAAAAGTCTGTAGAATTTTTGCTAAGCCATGGACTACTAGATCATATAAAAAATATATACTTTTGCCCTAACTGGTTTGGCTCAGTGGATAGAGCATTGGCCTGCAGACTGAAAGGTCCCAGGTTCGATTCCAGTCAAGGGCATGTACCTTAGTTGCAGGCATATCCCCAGTAGAAGGTGTGCAGGAGGTAGCTGATCAATGTTTCTCTCTCATTTATGTTTCTAACTCTCTCTCTCTCTCTCTCTCTCTCTCTCCCCCTTTCCCCCTTCCTGTCTGTAAAAAATCAATAAAATATATTTTTTCAAAAATATATATACTTTTATAAATGGTAATAATACAGAAGAAACTAGTTACATAAAATTTATCTCCTACTCCAACTCAAAATATAACTCAGTGTCACTATATAAAAACACTTCTCTTTTATAACACTTTAAATGGTTGTTGAGCACTAATCCATTCACTTAGATACATACCACATACATCTAAAGCCTGCAATTGCTCAGAGAGTCTATCAGCAGTTCTGTAGCTTATATAATACTATACTAGCTCATCACACGCACTCCAGACACTAACATCACAAGACAGAACCTGTTGTGTGCAGGACTAGTCAAAAATGGAAAACAGCTGGTCTTACCACTTTCGGTGGAATGAAAACCAGGAGCCCATTCTCTTCCTGACTTAGATCCTTTACCAGGATTTACTGATCAGTGTCACTCGCCCAGGCAGTAAGAGCGTAGGGATTAAGAAGTGAGGCTATGGAGTCAAACTGGGTTCCAATCCCCAACTACCACATACTAGTTTTAGTGTTTCCTTGAACTTATTTTACTTCTTACCCTGCTTTTACCTCACCTGTAAAAATGCCCTGAGGTAATAATGGCCCTTGGTTATAAGGGTATGCATGTACGTATAATAAATACAATGGCCACCACCTATCCTGCACATGGCGGGGGTGGGGGAGGAATAAAAACAGTTGCTTCAACTGTCAGTTACTCACCTTCTCTTGTAAAACCTTCACTAGTAGGTATCTCACTATTCAAGTCAGCCCATGCTGGTGTAGGGCAGCTCTTTATTGGCAGAAGGGTCTTGAAAATACTTGAGCCAAATAAAAAGTCTCACTGTAACCAATGAGTTATGACCAGTTCTGCCCTCTGAACCCCCACAACATTTTTCTAACTTCTCTCCTTAAGAAAATTCCACTGTATTTAAAGACATAATGTCTGGTGCTGTGCAACATCATCCGAGTTTACTCAAGCACCAAACTGAGCATACTGTACCCAGAAATTAGAACCAGTCTCCAAGCACCCCATCAGGGAAGATGTTACAATCTGGAAAGACTGCTTATGGGGCTGTGTTCAGATTCATTTATAGAAATTGCTAATACCCATCTCCTTAGAACACAGGGGCAGACTGAGAGCATTAAGTCTCTGCACTTCAAGTTGTGCACATGTGACAGCTCTTACCCTGATTGAGAGCTTTTTTAAAGACACACAGCCAATAATTAACCTTCAGAAACTAAAGCTCAGGTATGCGTAAGTTATTGTCCCTTGGACTCAAATACATTTGTGACAGACACTTAACAGGCTTAAGACTATCAGCAAACATCAGCTAAACAAGCCAAGCTTTTTGACTGGACACAAAACGTTCATTCCTTTCAACAAGAAGTTTCTGTAGGACAGGGGGACAACGCAAACAGCTCCCTCTGCAGATGGTAACAGAGGAAGCAGTTCACCCTCCTAAACCTAGTTTCTCCAAATTAGAAGAATCGGGCAAACTGGTTGAAGTTGTGTATTTCTTGACATTCTCGAAACAAGTGCTTTTCTAGAACTCAAATGCTGTTATGCTGAGGAGGAGTTTAGAAAGGAAGGGGGAGGCAAAAGGAACCAGTTAGTCCCAAAGCACCCTGGCATCCGGAGGGAGACAGCGCTAACGCGCTGCATGGAAGGACAGGAACCAAACGGGCTGAATAAGTCAGCACACACTCTTCCACACATCAGGGCATGATTCCGCTCAGCCTGGGAGAAGCTTTAAGAATGTTGAGCCCTTACAAAGGGATGAAGAAACATTAAGGTGCTCCGCTTCCTCAAAACGGTCCACTGTTCCATTCTCATCATTTTGTTGAGAATTCCAAAGGAAGTGTCCCTGGGTTGTCTTGCTAAACAATCCAAACGAAAAGCAAGACAACCCAGGGACACGTCCTTAATGGCCCTGTCATATCCATGACCTTGGAGACTTGGACACCGGAACAGAGACCCTCTGAGCCCTTGGTGATCTCCTTTAGAGGGGACAGAACACACCTTGATTCAGCTGCATCTTCCTCACTGGGGGAAACCCAATAAGTCATCTGCTAGATAAATGCTTAACATCACTAGTGATCTGGAAAAAAATAGAACATTATGTACCTTTCATCTATTTATTTAAAGGGAAAATGCAAATGACAATTTTTCAATTCTGGCCAGAATATGGAGAAATTGAGACCTTCAATCCCTGTTCATGATTGCAAATTAGCACAGAGCTTTCAGGGGATAACTTGGTGATATGCGTCAAGTACCAGAAAATCATTAAGTCCCTTTGGCCCAGTTAGCCCACCTCTCTAATGGGTTCAGGGATGCTCTGTTTCATTAAAGGAACCTGTCCTTTCTTTAAAAGAGGTCCACGTCCAGCTCTCAGCACACTAGCACACTGGGAGGATCCAGAATGACTGACACTGTACTGGAATCCTCCCAGTTCCTCAGGAAATACCTTGACTTATCTGTTTATACTTCCTGGAGTCGGACTATTTTAAAGGCATCCCTACCCTGATTCCTATTTGTGTGAATCAGTTCCTTCCCAAGAGGATTTTGTGAACTCCCTCTTTGGCCACTCCTCCTGTCCTAGGATCCTTTTTTATCTGCCAACCAAAGATGTGTTAAATAATAGTAAAATGCTGCTAAAGTAAAAAAGGAACAAACTCCAATTGATGTATCACTGTCACATCAATGTTTCACTCTGTCTCTCCCTCTCCCTTTCACTCTCTCTAAAAATCAATGGAAAAATATCCTTGGGGGAGGATTAACTGGAAAATAAATAAATATATATATATATTTTTTTTTTAAATACCCTAAGAAAGGTATGACGATAGAAATCAGGAGAGTGGTTGTATGAGAGGTAGAGATTGATTCCTTCTAGAAGGGAATTTCTTGAAGATAAGAAATTTTTTTATTGATTTGAGAGAAAGGGAGAGAGAGAAAAAAAAAACATGGATCTATTTTTCCACTTGTTAATGCATTCACTGATTGGTCTCTTATGTGCCCTGATCAAGAATCGAACCTGCAACCTTAGTGTATCAGGACGATGCTCTAACCAACTGAGCTATCTATCCAGAGCCAAATGTTTGATGTTCTGATTGGGGTCCTGTTACATGAGTATATATTTGGCAAAACTCCTGCAAAAGCACACTTAAAATATATGCTTTCCACTGCATGGAAACATTATCTAAGTAAAAATAAAGTACCCTGAGCAATTCCTAAAAGTTGTGCTGAATGCAACTTCAAGATCTCGCTACCAGTTTTAAAGCCACGATGTGCTAGCCCAGTGGGCAAATGTGTTAGCCCCACTCCAGCCTCATCTCAAATGCTACCTCTTCTGTGAGCCTGCCTGACTCCCTAGGCCGAATTAGGCTGCCTAAATGCCATCACTATACACTGTGCAAACTTTCATTATACCAACTATCCTTAAAGCCCCATTTTTAAATTTTGTTAAAGCTGCAGTCTTTTTATCAGACACTATGCCAAAGCCTCCAGCAAAAGATAAGATACTCTTCCTGCCCTCAGTGAGTTTATAATCTAGAATGGAGAGATGCATAGAATTATACCACCGTGTGCAAAAAGACAGATTTACAAGCAACAAAGAAGAGGAACAATGGCTGGGGTGAAGGCCTCACAGAAAGGTTGATTTCAACCCAAGTTTGGAAGAATGAGTGAGTAATGGGTATTAGGTAAACAAGGAATCAGGAGGAGTGGGGTAACAGCGGGCTGGAGGGTGGAAAGGGTACCCTAACCCTAACCCTAACCCACGCAAGGACTGGAGAGCACGAACGGCCTTCCACTCAGCATCTCATGTCACTGCACGACCACCGGGGGAGGCCCACAGGAGAAATAGCAGAGCCAGGACTTGCACAATAATTTGATTCCAAAACCATGCTTCCTCCCTGCATTTTTTTTTTCAGTTATTGAGATAATGGGCATACAGCTCTAAGTTTAAGGTGTTCAGCATAATGACTTGACTTACATATATTGGGAAATCAATGCCATGGTAAATTCAGCTAACACCCATCTATCTCCTCACACAAAAAACACTTTTTTTCTTGTGATGCAAACTTTTAGGATCTACTCTCTTAGCACCTTTCAAATATATATACAGCAGTGTTAACTGTGGTCACCCTAAATTGGCTAAAAGTAGTCAAAAGATACAAACTTCCAGTTAAAAATATAAATTAGTACAGGCTGGGTACAGGCTGGGCTGGGTAGCTCAGTTGGTTGGAGTATTGTCCTGTGCTCCAAAAGGTTATGGGTTTGATTCCCAGTCAGGGCACATACCTGGGCTGCCTGTGCAGGGCCTGGTTGGGGCTCATATGGGAACAAAGTGATAGATGTTCTCTTTCTTTTTCTTTTTTTCTTTCTTTCTTTCTTTCTTTTTTTCTTTCTTTCTTTCTCTCTCTCTCTCTCTCTCTCTCTCTCTCTCTCTCTCTCTCTCTCTCCCTCCCTCCCTCCCTCCCTCCCTCCCTCCCTCTCTACAAACCAATATGAACATATTGATTTATTGGATTAAAAAAAAAAAAGAAAAACCATCAATAAACAACAAGAAAGCCCACTCACTGCATGGGAGAACATATTTGCCAATGTTATCTCAGAGAAGGGTTCAATCTCCAAAATTTACAGGGAACTCACACGACTTAACAAAAGAAAGATAAACAATCCAATCAAAAAATGGGCAAAGGACCTAAATAGACACTTTTCAAAAGAGGACATTCAGAAAGCCAAGAGACATATGAAAACATGCTCAGAGTCACTAATCATCCGAGAGATGCAAATCAAAACAATGAGGTACCATTTCACACCTGTCAGAATGGCTATCATCAACAAATGACAAGGGCTGGCCAGGGTGCAGAGAAAAAGGAACCCTCATGCATTGCTGGTGGGAATGCATACTAGTGTAGCTACTGTGGAAAACAGTATGGAGTTTCCTCAAAAAGTTAAAAATGGAACTCCCATTCGACCCAGTAATCCCACTTTTAGGAATATATGCCAAGAAATCCGAAACACCAATCAGAAAGAACATATTCACCCCTATGTTCATAGCAGCACAATTTACTGGTACAATAGCTAAGATTTGGAAAGAACCTAAGTGCCTTTCAGTAGATGAGTGGATTAGAAAACTGTGGTACATCTATACAGTAGAATACTACATTGCTATAAAAAGAAGGAACTTTTACCATTTGCAACAGCATGGATGGAAAACATTATGCTAAGTGAAATAAGCAAGTTAGAGAAAGATAAATAGCACATGATCTCACTCATTTGTGGAATAAAATGAACAACATAAACTGATGAACAAAACTAGATCTGGAGACAGAGAAACACCAAACAGAAAATCAAACCTCAGAGGGAAGGTGGGGGAGGGGGGAAGAAGAGGTGTGTAAGAGATCAACCAAAAGACTTATATGCATGCATATTAGCATAACCAATGGACACAGACACTGGGATGATGAGGGTTTGTTCTGGGGGTGGGAGTGGCCGGGGAAGGGTCGATGGGGAAAAGAGGAGACATATGTAATACTTTAAATAATAAAAATAAAATGAAAACTGTAAAAAAAAATTAGTACTGGGATATAATACACAAAACTGTTCTCTTAATCTCTATGCTATCTTACAACTACACAAATAGTTATGGAGAAACTGGCTCCAAAATAAAGCTAGATATATGGGCAGAGACTAGATTATAAAGGGTTGTGAATGATACACTTTATGGCATTAAGTAAGGACTAGAGGCCCAGCATGAATTCGTGCAGGGGTGGGGTCCCTTGGCATGGCCAGCGATTGGGGCTAATGGGGTGGGGGGCAGTCGGCCCTGAGAAGGGACTGCAGGAGGTTGGCTGTGGGAACACACTGACCACCAGGGGGCAACTCCTGCGTTGAGCATCTGCCCCCTTGAGGTCAGTGCACATCATAGCTACCAATCAACTGGTCACTTGGTCGCTTAGGCTTTTATATATATAGATTGCTGACTTTAAAAATCTTCTCATGACTCCCCAGAAAACAAGGATAACAAAATCAGGTTTTTATTCTGAAAACATAATTTTGACAGCAACAGCTAGTATGAGAATTGGTTGGTTTTTTGTTTTGTTTTTTGGTTTTCTTTGGTTCATCCTCTCCTGAGGATATTTTCCCATTGATTTTATTGAGAGAATGGAGGGGAAGAGACAGAGAGAGAGTGGGAGGGGGGAGAAACACCAATGTGAGAAAGACACATGGATTGGTTGCCTCTCGCATGGATATTGAGCCTGCAACTGAGGTGCGTGCCCTTGGCCATGATCAAACCCGGGACCCTTCAGGCCACGGGCCGATGCTCTATCTACCGAGCCAAACTGGCTAGGACAAGAATTGATTTCTAAAATTTAAAATGTTTAACAAATATTTACCATCATAGGATTTTCCATCTTAATTTCCGTTAGTTGAAATTTTATTATAATTACCCAAAAAAGTTCCATGAATTCAGTAACATTTTCCAGTGAATGTTTATGTCACTCTACATACATCTGGAAAGCAACAGTACAAAACCATCAGAGCTGTGTCTCCAGACAACACTGGCATGCACAAAGATTCATGTGCACCAGGCAAACCCTTTCAGGCCAGACACTAGGAGAAGGGATGCAGTTTACAGGAAAAAGGAAAACGCTCCGAAGGATTTTGCCTATGTCAATGGGATACCTGCAGAGTGCAATTCTTTCACGATTCAGCACCAAAGGTAAACATCAGTGGTGACTAGAACATCCCTGGAGGATAAAAATGGGTGCTGGTGGAGAAACAGACCAGTCGGAAGCAAGTAGGGAAAGATTCGTATTCGGTTGCCAGGCATGGCAATGAGCTTGGCTGGCTTCCCTCCCATCCTTCCGCAGGGTGACAGTGATACTAAAGAATCAAACCCAGAGATAACAGGAAGAGCAGGTGAGCAGGGAGGTGGTGAAGTAAGTTAGCCTCTTCTGCTCTAGCCATAAATATTATTACTGTATTTAAACCTCAACCGAGACAGGTATGTGAACTCACACACCGGAAACGGGCAACCAACCAATGCAATGAGCCATATACACAGTGTCCAACCTCACTGGTATTTTCACTGATTACTGCAAGGCGTGTTAATGCCCCAAAACAGAGAGGCAGAGGGAACTATTAGGTACAGAAAATTAAAAGGTACTGCAGAGAAGGACTAAAATTAGAGGGTCCGGGTTGCATTTTCTACCACTGCATCACCCACTCCATGACCTTCCTGAAATCAAGCTTCCGCTCAGCCTTTGCCTTCAAACCACTACATATTTGGTTTTAAACTAGTGTTTAATCATAAACCAGCTCTGCTACATTATTAATATTCCAAACAGCATTTCCAACCAGATAATATCCAACAGCAATATGTTGAATTACCTCAAAGGGTAGCATTCCTACATTTTAGAACTGAAAACTAAACTAACCAGAGGTTAAGTATAAATATATTAGAAAGTATCTATGTACAATTTGAAATAAATAAAAACAAGAGTCATAAAATGATAGTAATTGGCAGAACAACAACAACTAGCCCTTACCTCCTTCTCCTTCCCTCCCAAGATAAAATAAATAAAACATTAACTCTGATGTGGCAATAATACATTAGCTATGTAAAACCACAGATGGAGAGTGGATATGGCAAGGACATACTGACATGGACCCTGCTCACCATTCAAAGTTTTACAAGGTTTCCTGACCTTGGGTTATTCAAAGCTGCAGCTAAGAATAAAGGTAGAAGATTATATTATAGATAATGTACATCCTATATAATAAAAGGCTAATATGCAGATCGTCCCCTCCACTGGGAGTTCGACCAGGAGGGTGGAGCAGGGCAGGCAGCTCAACCCCCCGCCTCATCTCCCCACAATTGGCCAGATCAGGGAGGGCCAGCCGCACCCCACCCATGCATGAATTCGTGCACTGGACCTCTAGTATTATATAATGTACTACCCTAATGCATATATATACACATACACACACATATATGATGACCCTCTTATGCTTCAATATATGTAAAGGAAAGTATAGCAGAAAAGAAAAATGGAGGAAGAATCTTAGCAAGCACGAGAAAAATTTACACTATAATCTTCCTCACTTTTCAAAATACTTTATAAAATAGGCTTTGGAACCAATATTTTATCTTCAAATTAGGGGTTCTCAGAGTTAAAGAGGTTGTGGCCATGAGAGAGTCATTCGTTCGGCTTCTTTTGGCAAAAACAATACTTTAAATTATGTGCTTTGGTTGTAAAGGCAAAGCTAAGGAGACAAGTAAATCTGGACACTGAAAATAAATAAACCTAAAAGTGAACACACTGCTATTACTTCAAGTGCCCACAGCATAGTGAAGAGTATGTAAATATACAAATCCATTTATTCACATATTCGCAATAAACATACCGCCTTGCTCCCCGTGGCACCAGAAGAAAAAAAAATCACTGATTTTAGTTTAATTATATTAAAATCATATATAAACCTTTAAGAAGATTTGGCTCTCTGCTAATGAGGAACAAAACACTAGAGTTGCCACATCATTGCTGAAAAACACTTTTAGATGGGCTGGGATGGGCGTGGGAGGATGAGCACATTTACCAAGCACTATATCTTTTATCACAAAACACTTCCCCAACTTTTTTTAAAGATAAATTTCTCACAGAAATCCTACACAATTATGAGCAAGCTACAATACACCAGGAATTTCCAGATATTAAAAGTATGCATACTGAAAAGAAAATGTGTGAAATCATGCGTAGCCACAGCTTTCCCGAAGCAAATACACAATGTGCAGATACAAACTCCACACGGGAGCCATGTGTCACCAAAAAATGTCCCCATATGTCTTCCCTTCCCCCCCCCCACCCCTCCATCCCCAAATATAAAAAGGGACATTTAATTTCTCTTCTAAAATTATACAGCACACACACTACTAATGGGAAATTACCTTTGGTAGCCCTGACTTTTCCAAGTTGATGAATGAGGGAAGTTACTTCTCTTAACTACATTGCTGGAATTTTTCCACTCTCATTTCAATTCAAAAATACCGTGTTTACTCTTCTCCCAGCCTCCCCACACCCCCTTCACATCTTTCTAAGTCATCTTCAGACGTTCAAAGTTTCAGTCCAAACAAGACACCAAAAGTTAATTTCTTAGACTTCCCCTACTGTCTCATGGATAATGCTACTCACATTTCACAGTTCTTTATTTAGAGTGAAAAGTCTAACGTGGAAAGTTCATCCTCTTTATTTTTTTCAACATAAGAATATTTATTTCTTTAAGGACAAATGAATTATTTTTCAGCCCTTTGCTTTGGAATTCTTGAATATGGTGTTTTCCGTAGAATAATCTTTAAACCTGATTTTCACTTTTAAATACTTTAAGACATATTTAAGTATAAATGAATAGGCATTATTAAATATGAATAAGCTAACACCTGGCATCAATAATTCGTACATGACTTCAAGGCAGGTGCAGGCAACGGTTTCCTAACAAGCAATTCTTCTTACTCCCATCTGCTGGGGAGACTTCTTTAGCATCATTTAAAAAGCCATCTTTTTCACCCGCTAGAATAATGGCCAGAAGCCTGGAGTTAACCTTCCACACATGCTAACCCTAAGACGTTGACGAAGCAGCCTCTAAAAGACCGTCTTTTTTTAATGGGAAAGGAGGGGGTGGAAGATCTTGTCTCTGCGGCTCAGCTGGGAGAGTGACCACCCTTCAGTGCGTGACCCCAGGATACCGCATCTCATCTATGCATACTTTGAATAAATACAAGCCCTGACTTCCACCCACCCCCTCCCCCGCACCCTCACCTCCTACCCACCCCTACCCCACCCTACCCCCACCCCATCCCCAGGGCTCGGGATGGCCCAGAGAACGCAGCGCTCAGGTGTACACTCCCGCACCAGCCCTCCCACACCGCACGCGCGCCCGTGCAGACGTGGGGGGCATCTCCGAATCTTCCAAGGAAAAGCACCGGGCCGGCTCTGCCCCTCGGGGAGACATCCCGGGGGTCCCGGTGCCTCGTGAGCTGGTCCCCGGGGATGCGCAGTCCCGGAACCCAGGGTGGGAGGGGGGGGTCGGCAACGGGACGTGCCCTGGCAGAGGAGCTCTGGGCACCTCGGCGAGGCCGTCGCGGGGAGGGCAGAGTTCAGCTGAGCTGGACCTTAGGAAACCGGAGAAGCAGCCCTTCCCGAGGTCCCAGCTGCACGCTCTCACCGGCCGGCTGCCGAGCGCCCGCGCGGGTCCCGGGGAGAGGCCGAGGGGTCCGCGCCTCGCGACGCCCGCACACCCGCGCGCGCAGGGCGGGAGGAAAGGCACTCACCTCTACCCATCTCTGGGCTTCGGCGAACGCGACGGCGCAGCCGGCCTCCACCTCCTGCATCGCTGCGGGGACGGGGGCGAGAGGGGGAGAGAGGCGCGTGGGCGCGGGGCGGGGAGGGAGGGGCGCGCGGTCCCGGCCGCCCCAGCCTCGGCCCGTCGGCGAGGCGCTCGCGCTCTCCCTCCCTCCGCTGCGCTCCCGGGTCGGGGAGATCTGGAACCTACAAGAACCCGCAGACGTGGCTTCCTCCAGACTCTGCAAAACTGCCCCGTGCTGCCGGGACGAGCAGCCGGGCGGGCGAGCGGCGGCGGCGCGCGGCTCCGACAACTGCTCGGACTTCAAAAGTCGCTCCCAGGCGCCGGGCGCCACCGAACGGCCCCGCCCCGGCCCACCCGGGCCGCCCAGTCTCCGCTTCGGTCCGCCCCCTGTGACTCCCCCGGGCGCCCCACCGCCACTGCCTTTGTGGGCAGCCTGTCTGGGCCCGGGGATGCCACCGGCCCGGGGCCCGCGCCGCCCGCCTGGCCCGCGACTCCACCCCGAGGGGACGCGCCCCCGCGCCCGCATCCCTCCCGCCTGCGCCCGCCAGGCCGCCTTCCCCCTCCCGGGGCCGCTGCAGACGGCGCCCCCGCGGCCCGCGGCCGCCCGAATACCAGGAATAGCTGCACACAATTGCCCCTCTCCCGGCCAAGAAACTTCCCCGCGGGCAGCGCCACCCCGCCCGGCCCGCCGCCCGCACCTGCGGCCCGACCCGCGGCGCGCGGCTCCCGCTCCAGCGGAGCCCGCGGTCCCGGCTCCCGCCCCGCGGCCAGGTGCGCGGTGGTCCCCACCCCGAGCCTCCCGGGCCCTCCTGGCGGCAGGCGAGGGTAGTGGCCTGGGCACACGCCGCCCATTTGCCCCAGCCCAGCCCGCTCCGCCCTGCTCCCAGGTGGGGTAAGGGGAGGTACCTGCCCGCGCGCGGCGGCTTGGGGTGGGGGGATCCCGCTTTTCTCCCGCCCCTGGCCCGCTGCGCCCAGTTCAGACCAGAGGACCGCCCTCGCCCTGAGCGTCCGTCCGTCTACCCGTGGTGGTTTGGGTGCACTCTGGGGCCAGGAGGTTCCCTGCGTCCCCGGGTAGGTGCACAGTGCCGGGGGTTGGCTCACTTGGTTCTTTCCACACACAGATCAGATCCTAAAGGAACCTGCTCACCTGTCTTGACTCCCGTGGGACCTCGCTCAGATGCTGCTGAAACCCGGTAATGGCAGCAGCCACAGGCTAATGGCAGCAACCTTGGAGGCATGGAGGAATGGATTCTTCCTCGTTTAGATCCTTTTGCTTTCTCCTGGTTGTTTACTCTCTATGATGAAAAACGACATCAAATATTTCACGATTGTTTTTACACTTTGCCTTATTCATCTCTTTTTCTGCTGAAGTTTTAAAGATATTGTGATATTTCACTCCTTGATATTACAATATACATCTCAATTTTAAAAGAACACTTCCTACGTAACCATATTACCATTTTCACAATTAACTAAAGCTAAAAATAATTACCTAGTATCAATTGTTATAGAACAGAAAGTGTCCACCTGCGCTAGCTGAGCCAAACACTACTAGACACTAAGAACTGGAGTGGAGAAATGTTGGCTTTTTAAAAAATATATGTTTTTATTGATTTTTCTAGAGAGAGGAAGGAAGAGAGAGATAGAAACATGGATCAGCTGCTTCCTGCCAGCCCCCTACTGGGGATTGAGCCCAAAACCTGGGCATGTACCCTGACTGAAATCAAACCGGCAACCTCTTGGTTCATGGGTCTATGCTTAACCACTTAGCCACACCAGTCAGGCACTGTTGACTATTTTATTATGAATGGTGCCTTCAAGAAAAAGGGAAGCTAATGCTCAAAAGCCTGATGAAGTGTAGGTTATAGATTATATAGGGAAAAAGCACAACACACCATGCATGGGTTGAGGGGGCGCTCCATTGAGTTGGGAGCTGATTGGTGTGAGGTGAGGTAAGGGTAATGAATTATTTCTCCAGGTCTGGAGGACAGCTCTGAGGTCTGTTTCCAGTGTCCCTGTCAGGTCTCATGGGAAAGTAGGCAGGGTGGTCGTTCCAGCTTACGAAGTGAAACCTAAAGCCATTATCTTTAACCCGGCAGAGGTCCAGACCTTTGGACCTTTAGTCAGGTCCCAGCTGCTGTCTTCTGCTGCCTGGAGGGTTGCTGATTATCTGGGAGAGGGCTAGGTCTCTGAAGAAGGGGAAAGAAGGGAAAGAGAAAGGGAGACAGAGAAGATTTCTAAAGTTAAGATTTAAAGTTAATCAAACTCATAAGGACCCTCCATTTTACAATTTATAGCCAATCCAGACTCAAATTCCCCCTGCTGATCCCAATATGTCTTTAACAGCTGACTAAGTCAGACCAGGCTGCAAACAATGACACACATTGCATTTGGTTACATATTTTTTTAACCCAGACTAGCCTCCCCCTTCTCCCTACTGTCTAAAATAGAATGATGTTGTCTTATAAAAGAAACAGGGGCAGCCTCCTGGATTTATTTTATGGTGTCTTCAACGTAATTCTATTTCCTCTGTATTTCCTGTTACCTGGAAGTTAGATCTAAAGGCTGGATTACAACTCATTCACTCTTCTGAATAAAGACTTCACCCACATTGTTCCTGTTTGGTGACTTCTTGAGAATGATGTTTATTTGTAGATTTATTTTTGGGGTGACTTCTTGAGGATGGTTTTTATTTGTATGTTTACTAGTATTTTGGGGGTGACTTCCTGAGGATTATTTTTATTTATAGGTTTATTTTTGTTTCAACCATTTTTTCATTGGCACTCTGTAATCAATGGATTTTTTTTTTTTTTTAGAAGAGCTGAGAATTGTTCTTGCTGAAGTGGAAGGCCATTGACTGGGCCATCCCTTTGCCTCCTGGCTATACTATGATCAGACCAAACCAAAATTGAGGATGAAAGGATAAAAGAAAATATATTTCTCTTTCTGGCTATTCAAGATCTATTCTGTTAAATAGTTAGTGACCACTTTGTATGTGTAAAGGACTAGATGTCATAAGTGATATAAATTTTTTTAAAAAAATTTAGACACCAAACCTCATGTACTTCCAGTCTAGTAGAAAGACAGACATTCCTCGGTCTTCATAAGCATTGTTACGAGAGCTACTATCCTATATAATAAAGATGTAATATGCAAATTCACCATCATGCCCTCACAAGACGGCTGCCTATGACCAAGCTAGCAGGGTGGTTAGTGAGGGATGACCAAAGGACTGAACAGCAGGCTGCATGGGGCCACCAGGCTGGCAGGGGAGCCATGAGGGGCAACCAGGCTGGTAGGGGGAGCAGTTGGGTGCAACCAGGGCAGCAGGGGGGCGGGCAGTTGGGAGTGACTAGGCCAGCAGTTGGGGGCAATTAGGCTGGAAGGGGGGGCAGTAAGGGGTGACCAGGCCAGTGGGGGAGGGCAGTTAGGAGCGACCAGGCTGCCAGGGAGGGGGCAGTTGCGGGCAACCTGGCTGGCAGTGGAGGGCAGTTAGGGGTGATCAGGCCAGCTGGGAGGAGGGGGGACAGTTAGGGGCGACCAGGCAGTCAGGCATGTGAGCAATTAGGAGCCAGCAGTCCAGGATTTTGAGAAGGATGTCCAACTGCTGCTTTAGGCCCAATCCCAGCAGTCGGACATCCCTCTCAGGGTTCTAGATTGGAGAAGGTGCAGGCTGGGCTGAGGGGACCCTCTCCACACAAATTTCATGCACCAGGCCTGTAGTACAGGTATATTTTACTGTTTAAGCTGCTACTCTGTGACTTGATTTATAGCTTTGGGGACAGCAACCTAGAACCATAGAAAGTGCACAGGCTTGGGAGTGTGAATGATTAAGGTTACCAAACTCTCTGGGCTTTAGATTCCTCATCTGAAAAATGTGGGAAATAATAACTACTTCAAAGGGCTCTTATTAGAATTAAATATCACGGAATATGTAACAACTCAGAATTGCTGGCATGGAATGGACACTCAAGAAATGATGGTTATTTCCCATTAGTCTCTCTCTCTCTAATGGTAATGTGTCAAATATGAATTTTTCCTAATAAATGGGAATTTCTTTTGTTTTCTCAAATACTCACATGGAAAGAGCTGCAAGGTACTGCAGATTCTGTTTCAAGTCAGCTCAGACATGAGCCATTTCTCTCTTTGGTTTGAAAGCTTGCAACTCCGAAGATCCAAATCCAATTCTTTGCTTCCTAATATCAGTCTTTAAAATGTTTTATCCTTCTAGAAACATGTATATAGAGAAAGGTAACCTGCCTTGGAAGTTTAAAATAAAATTCACAATAATAAAACATGAAGAATATCATTTATTTTCCAAAGAAATTTGAGGTATTTTTTAACATTTAAAAACAGTATAGTTGTCATGTTCTTATGCATCAGTGATGAAATGATTTATTGGCGGGAGAAAGTGGTACAATTACACACACACACACACACACACACACACGCTGAGTGGCCAGATTATTATGACCACCTGATGTTTGTAGGAAAATTAGCCAAGATTTCACGCTGAAGTTGTTAGAGGGCCAGATCATAAACGTCTGAATAGCACAGCATACCTAAGTATCATTGCTGATCAAGTTCATCCTATCCTGTTGATGGCGTATCCCAATGGAGATGGCTTCTTCCAACAAGACAATGTGCCATGCCACGGTGCTCGTATTGTGCAGGAGTGGTTTCAAGAACATGAGGGAGACTTTACCTTGCTTAGGTGGCCCCCACAATCACCAGATCTCAATCCAATTGAGCATTTGTGGGACGAAGTTCAAAGAGCCATCAGGCAGCTGGTTCCACAACCATCAAATCTCACAGAACTGGACAGTACAATTCATCAGGCATGGTGTCAGATTCCTCACATCACTTTTCAACATCCCGTGGAGTCAATGCCAAGAAGAATCACCACAGTACTGAAGGCAAAAGGTGACCCAACAAAGTACTGATGGGGTGGTCATAATAATCTGGCCGGTCATAATAATCTGGCCACCCAGTGTGTGTGTGTGTGTGTACATGCTACAGGCCCAATGCACAAAATTCATGCATTGGGGGGGGGGGTCCCTCAGTCTGGCCTGTACCCTCTCCAATCCGGGACCCCTAACTCCTAACCACTCACCTGCCTGCCTGCCTGATCGCCCCTAACTGCTTCTGCTTGCCTGATTGCCCCCTAACTGGTCCCCTGCCAACCTGGTCGCCCCTTAACTGTCCAGAAGGAAGTATAGATATCTATACTAATAAAAGGGTAATATGCTAATTAGACCAGACATCATTCTGGACATAGCCATGGTGGCGGGGGCCGAGGCAGAGGCGGTTAGGGGTTGATCAGGCCAGCAGGGGAGAAGTTAGGGGGCAACCAGGCTGGCAAGGAACTAATTAGGGGACAACCAGGCTGGCAGGAGGGCAGTTAGGGGGTGGCTAGGCCAGCAGGAGGACAGTTAGGGGGTGATGAGGCAGACAGGCAGATAAGCAGTGAGGAGCTAGCGGTCCCAGATTGTGAGAGGGATGTCAGAGGGGTCCAAGTTTGGAGAGGGTGCAGGCTGGGCTGAGGCCCCCCCCCATCCCCATGCATGAATTTTGTGCACCCAGCCTCTAGTGTGTGTGTATGTGTGTATATATATATATATATGTATTTCAGAGAGAAGAAAGGAGAGAGAGAGAGAGAGAGAGAGAGAGAGAGAGAGAGAGAGAGAGACATTAATGATGAGGCAGAATCATTGATCAGCTGCCTCCTTCACAGCCCCTACTAGGAGTCGGGCCAGCAACCCGGGCATGTGCCCTGACTAGGAATGAAACTGTGACCTCCTGGGTTCACGGGTCAACACTCAAACACTGAGCCATGCCAGCTGGGCATAACAATCTTTCTCTAAGGTAATTTGACAATACATATTAAAAGTTTTTAAAATCGCCCATGGGGGTCATGCAGGAGGAAGCCAATCAATGATTCTATCTCATCATTGATGTTTCTATCTCTACCTCTCCCTTCCTCTCTGAAATCAATAAAAATGTATTTAAGAAAAAAAAGGTTTTAACAGCCCATGCTCTATTGTAGCAATTTCACTTCTGGAACTTTATCCTAAGGCTATTAGCAAAGGTATGTGTACAAAGTGAACATCTGTGGTTTGGGCATTGAGGTGCAATAGCTAAACCTCCCTTACAAGAGGAGCATGGTCAGCAGGCAGCCTCTGTCTGTCAGCACCTGTGAGGTCTGCCTCAGCTCCAGAGTGCAGCTTCGCAGCCCCCATCTGGTGATTGAGTGACATGAGTGACATAAAAGACATTTCCACCCAAAGCAGGACAACTGTGATGGGCCCTTTCCATAGAGATGGCTTCTATTAAGGCTATAGGCCTGTGTCGTAGTTCAACTTAGTTCAGCTTCTTCCTGGCGCATTCCTGCTTCCTCCCTCTGCGGTCCACTATGGTTGATCCTTAATAAATACCTAACACTTCAAACACCATAATCTGTCTCTGGAGGACTCATCAGTGATGGCATCAAATAGAATTTATTACAAATAAGAATCCCAAAGTAATCTAAACCTCCAACAGTAGGGATGGTGGACAGTGCTATTCATCAGGCACTTTAGGTTTTTTCCATAAAGTAAAAAAACTGTGCAGTCAATAAAAATATAAAACAACTAGAGGTCCAGTGCATGAAAATTCATGCACTGGAGGTAGAGTCCCTCAGCCTGGCCTCCCCCCCTCACAGTCCGGGAGCCCTCAGAGGTGGGAGGCAATCCAGTGATCAGGGGAAGGCGATGCCCCATCACACCTCTGCTGCTGCCACTGCCAGCAGTGCAAGCCTTGGCTGGGCCAGTCCTGGTTACCTGAGCCTCGAGCAGCCCTGGGCAGCTGAACAGCTGCCATCTGAGGCTTGCCTGCACCTCAGGCTGGCCCTGGGTGGCTAGGGAACTGTGGGCGGCTCCAGCTGCACCATGTGCCTGCTTCCCTCCTCCCCACCCCCACCCCCCTGGCTGGGCTGAAAGGACTCTGGGACTCCAGCAGGGTTGAGGGGACTGGGCACCACCAACATATGTCTATGGGCACTGCCACCTTTGTGATGGTATGACATTTAATTTGCATATTCCCTCTTTATTAGATAGGCTAGCTCTGGCCAGTGTTGCTCGATGGAAAGAGCACTGAAGGATTACTGGTTTCATTCCCATTCAAGGGTAGGTACCTGGGTTGCAGGCTCAATCCCAGCTGTCTTGGGGCATGTATGGGAGGCAACCAATCGATCTCTCTCTCTGTCTGTCTGTCTCTCCTTTGCCCTCTCCCTCTCCCACCCTCCCTCCCTTCCTCCCTTTTACTCTCTCTAAAAATCAGTGGGAAAAATTGTCCCCTGATGAGGATTAAAAAATAATAATTAACAAATAATAAAACAATATTCAATGACACCAGGAGGTGTATCAAATACATTGGGAAAAGTGTATAAGCACCCTAACTTATTATTGTATTTTTAAAATGCATAATTTTCTGTATAGAACAATTTGGGGGGAAATCTTCACCAAAATTTTGTTCTGGCTATTTCCAAACAGAGATTTTGTACTTCTCTCTTTAACAAGTGTTGTTGTTGTTGTTGTTGTTGTTATTGTTTTGGTGGGGTTGTTTTGTTTGCAAAAGACATGTGTATTGTTTTTATAAATGAAAACATTTTGTCTGACACAAATTTGTCCAAATTTGATTTCTATCTTGTCCTACCAACTTCAGTCTCTTCTCTGATTTAATAAATGGTACCACACCTGAAATTGGGGGGTCATGCTGGACTTCCTCCCCTCTCATTCCCATATCCACCCTATTTCTAGTTCTGTCCATTTTTATCTCCTAAATATATCTCCAATTGGCCCTACTTCCCCATACCTATTTCAACTGCCTTAGTTAAGGCCCTCATTAGCTCTCAGCTTGATTTCAGAAATCATAGGACCTTTCTAAAATGTAATTCTTATCATGCTACCAACACATCCCCCCAAAATTGACCCCTCATTCACGGCTCATGGCGCCCATAAGGACTAGCTGATGGTTGCCAGCAGTCCACTCCTCTAACCATGTACCTTGACACATGTTTTTCCCTTTGTAGGAAATGTGCTTCTCTTCCTTTCTTTATCTGGCTTCCTCCTGTGTATTCTTCCATGCTCAACTCAGGCCTCTTCTCAAAATGCTTAGAAAAAATCGTAAAGATCATCGTGAGCTAGATTAAGTATCTCTTCTTTAAACAGCCTTAGCCCCTCTCACAAGGTATAATATCATCTGCTTTCCTCCTTGAACCATGAGTGACTTAGGAGTGCCTGATTAAATAGGCTGGCCAGGGCTAGCCTATCTAAATGTTGAACATATCTGATGTTCAACAATTGTTTATTGACTGGAGTGTGTGTGTAGACAAAACTTATAATTCAATGCAGAGAAGTAAGAAAACATGGATAGTAACCAAGTAAAAAATATCACTATCTACTGCAGCTAATACAAGAACTTCTTTTTAGCAGTGTTTCTTAGCAGAAGTTGATAAACTATTGTCAATTTGGGCCAGATGATTCTTTGTTATGGAAGACTGTCTTGTGCATTGAGGGATGTTTAGGATAATCCTAGGCCTCCACTCACGAGATGCTGGTAGCACTTCTATAAATGTGACAAACAAATATGTGCTCAGACATGTGGGTGGTAGAGGGCAAAAATCACTCCCAGTTTAAGAACCACTGCTCCACAGGGAGAGACTGGTTTTGTTAGTCCATGCTTTGGTATAGCAGAAGTGTAATTCAGGCTGGAGTTTCTTAAAGCAAGTGTGCAAGTACAACAGAGAGGAGTAACCATGAACTGGGGGACAGGAAGGGCTATTCTGTGTTATAAAGGAGGAAGGGGCAGAAGAGAAGGAGGCTGGATGATGATTAGAGCAGATTATAAGAAAGAAGGGACCTGGTAGCTGAAAAGAATTGGAAGAAGACACGGGTACACTGGGACTCCTCTATAATAAAAGGCAAATCCACCGAACACTGGAACGAGCAGTCACTATGACATGCACTGACCACCCGGGGGGCAGACGCTCAACACAGGAGCTGCCTCCTGGTGGTCAGTATGCTCCCACAGGGGGAGTGCCGCTCAGCCAGAAGCAGGGCTCACGGCTGGTGGGTGCAGCCTAGAGGGCTCCCAGACTGTGAGAGGGCACAGGCCAGGCTGAAGGACCCCTTTCCTACCCCCCAACCCCCCAGTGCATGAATCTCGTGCACAGGGCCTCTAGTTCTTCTAATAAAAGAACTGAAATTTTCACTACGGTTAGTAATGGTTCATAAAAATGACAGCCTTTATGAGTTCAAAGATAGCCAATATCTGGATTGCATGTATACTTCTCCTGCTTATATAATAAGTGTATTAATAGGAAGAATTGCTCCAGAAGGTAGAGGGGGAAAATATTAAATATAACGAAAATTGTCTTGGTTTGCAGATGATATGATCTCATATAGAGAAAATTCTAAAGACCTCACACAAAAACTTAGAACTAAACAAGAATTTAGCAAAGTTTCAAGATACAAAGTCAACATACAAAAATCAGTTGCATTTCTATACACTTACAATTATCTTAAAATAAAATATTTTAAAATTCCCTTTTATAATAGCATTAACAAAATAAAATATGTATGAATAAATTTAACCGAAGGAGGTGAAACACCTGTACAATGAAAACTCTAACACATTGAAATAAATTGAAGAAGACTCTAATAAATAAATTTAAAAATCCATGTTCTTGGATTGGAAAAATTAATATTGTTAAAATATCCATACTTCCCAAAGAGATCTACAGATTCAGCACAATCCCTTCTAAAGGGCATTTTTTACAGAAACAAAGCAAACAATCCTAGAATTCATATGGAACTACAAAAGCCAAAACAATCTTAAGAAGGAACAAAGGTGGTGGCATCACACTTCCTGATTACAAACTGTAGTACAAGCTGTAGGAATCAAAAGAGCACAGGAATGAAAACAGATACACAGGCCAATGGGACAGAATCTCAAGCCCACAAATAAACCCAGATGTATATGGTCAACTAATATTTGAAAAGGAAGCCAAGAATAGTCATTGGGAAAAGGATAGCTTATGCAATAAATAGTGTCAGGGAAACCGGATATTCAAATGCAAAAGAATGACTTTGAGCCCCTATTTTACACCACTCGCAAAATTTAACCTGAAATGGATTAATACCCGAAACAGTAAAACTCCTAGACGATAACACAGGAAAAACCTCCTTGACGTCAGTTTTGGCAAAATTTTTTAGATACGACTCCTGAAGCACAGGCAACGAAAGCAAAAATAAACAACTAGGGCTACATCAAACTAAAAAGCTTCTATACAGCCAGAGAGTCAACAAAATAAAAATAAAACCTACAGAATGGGAGAAAATATTTGCAAACCATCTACATGATAAGGGGTTAAAATATGAAATTATATACACATAAATATAATACCAGTAGCAAAAGAACTACCTGACTTTAAAATGGGCAAAGGACATGAATAGACATTTTTCAAAGAAGACATTCAAATGGCCAACAGTATATGAAAAAGTGTTCAACATCACCCATCACTGAGGAAATGCAAATCAAAACCACAATGGGATACCACCTTACACCTGTTAGAAGGGCTATTTTTAAAAAGACAGGAGATTACAGCTGCTGGTGAGGATGTGGAGAAAAGTGATCCTTCGTGCACTGTTGGTGGGAATGTAAGTTGGCACAACCACTATTGAAAACAGTATGAAAGGTCCTCAGATTTTTAAAAATGATCCAGCAATTTCACCTATGGGTACATACCCAAAGGAAATGAAGTTACTGTCTTGAAATGTTATCTGTAATCTCATGTTTATTGTAGCATTGTTTACAGTAGCTGAGACATGGAAACAATGTAAATATACAACACAGGAATTTTTTTAAAACTCTCTCTCTCACACACACACACACACACACACACACACACACACACACTGGAGCATTATTTAGCCATTACAAAAAGGAGGAAATTTGGACAGTATTGATGGACCTTGAGAACATTATAAATTGAAATAAGTCATGCAAAGAAAGGCAAATAGTGTATACTCCAATTTATATGTGGGATATAAAAAAGCCATACTTGTAGAAATAGAAATGGAATGGTGGTTACCAGGGTGGGGAAATGAAGAGACATTGGTCAAAGGGTACAAACGTTCAGGTATAAGATAAATTCTGGGGATCTAATGAAGAGAATGGTGACTGTAGTTAACAATGCTGTATGATATACTTGAAAGTTACTAAAACAGTAGATGTTCAGTGTTATCACTGCAAAAAAAAAAGAAAAACTGGTAATTAGGTGATGTGATGGAAGTGTTAACTAATCTTATTATAGCAATTATTATACACCTTAAACTTATATGTTATATGTCAATAATATCTCACTAAAGCTGGAAAAAATAAAAATTCATATAAATGAAAAAGAATACACATCCTATATAATAAAAGCTTAATATGCAAATTGTCCCCTCAACCAGAGTTCCCGCTAGGAGTTCCACTGCTCAACCAGTTGCTATGATGTACACTGACCACCAGGGGGCAGATGCTCCAACCAACAGGTTAGCTTGCTGTGGACACTGGTGGGCTGGACTAGAAAGTGAGGTGTGGGGTGAGAGCCCTTAGGAAGCTCCCAGGGTTTGGCCTAAGCCTCACACAGAGGTACATGGCCTACACAGAACACCCTGCACTGCCTCCACAGCACTGCTTTGCCCACCCCCCACAGCCCCACCCCTCTTCACACAGTCCTGCCCCACACAGTCCTGCCCAGCACAGCCCCACCAAGGAGAGGGCAGAGCAGGGCCCACCAAGTTAGATTGAGGGGAAGGAGGAAGAGACCCCACAGGACTGGGGACAGAGATGGGTGGGGAAAGAGGGCCATGCAGAAGCATCACCCTTGAAGTAGAAATCCTGATCCCATTTTACAGACCCCAGCAAAGCATGCGTGGGGGTGGGGGCGGGGCAAAGACAAAAGAGGGTGTGAGGGGATTGGATGGATGGAGAGCAGCGACATTTGATTCATGGCCTTTTTATTTTTATTTTTGTTAATATACTTTTATTGACTTCAGAGAGGAAGGCGGAGGGAGAGAGATAGAAATATCAATGCTGAGAGAGAGTAGATCTGCTGCCTCCTGCAAGCCCCCTACTGGGGATTGAGCCTGCAACCCAGAAATATGCCCTTGACCAGAATCAAACCCAGGACCCTTCAGTCCACAGGCTGTGGCTCTATTCACTGAGCCAAACCATCTAGGGCAACCCATGACCTATTTAAAACCATTGCAGTAGGCTGAGCAGGGGTCTTACCACAATGGTATTACTTCATAATGAGGGTGTCTCTCCTTATGTTGGGGTAAGCAGAACTGCAGTGAAGTAAAGACACACCCATGGAGTCTGTAAAGGGTTTCAATGCACACAATGCAATTTACTTCCTGTGGCAGCTGTTGAGGGTGAGCAGAAACTTGGAAGGACATGAGGTCTCCAAGACCAGGGACTGGAGAGAAAGTACATGCCGAGCGCTCTGTGCCATGAGTTACAATCTGTACACTAGTATATATAAAAGCCTAATATGTTAAGTGCCCAACTGAGCAGTCTCTATGTGCCCAGCTGAGGTCTCTATGACGTGCACTGACCACCAGGCAGATGCTCCAACCAGTAGTTTAGCTTGCTGCTGGGGTCTGGCCAGTCAGGACTGAGTGAGATGGGAGAGACAGAGCCAGGCATGCCCTGGAGCCCTCCCATGGCCCCTCCCTGGCCACTGGCCCTGATCAGCCCTGATTGGGACTGGGTGAGATGGCCCTGATCGCCGGCCAGGTAGAGAGACCCCCACCCATGCATGAATTTCATGCACCAGGCTTCTAGTATAATAATAAAGTCCTAATTATCCCATCTCTATTTGCAAAGATAGATCCTTCAGTGTTAGTAATTAGAGGATTATGCCATTCTCAGTACTTACATAATGATAATCAACCAGGTAGATTCAATTCTATATTTGGGAGTAGAAGCCAGAGAAAAAACAAGCCAAAAATGTTACAGATAATGATTAAAAAAATGAAGCTAGGAGTGGGGAATGCAGATGTTCCAGGAAGCAAAAGGGAAATAAAAACAAGGTGAGTCCCTGTTTTACCACTCCTCCGAGAGCAACAAACGTTGACGGTTTCAGTACAGCCTTGGAATGATGAGTGCTTTGCTCAGTGGATGAATCCTCTGGATGGTTAACCAAGAAGGGATAGACAAGAAGCCCTTGGTTATTATCGACCATCCCCCTGTATGCTCAGACATCTCATTATGAGATCAACTGAGATGGCAACTTTCAAAACATGAAACCAAACCCATAATTTGAACGGCAGTTGGTTATTTTCTTCCTACTGCAAAAACCTTAAAGGTTTTGGTTGTTTTTGTTTTGTTTTGTTTTGTTTTGTTTTAACATGTAGAAGAGTTTCCTACCATTGAACTCAAATTATTTAACATAAAACCTAAGATCTTTTTTTTTTCTTGGTAAAGTCCTGCATTCTAGCCAGAATTGTAAAACTCTGCTATAATTCTTTAAGTGATAGCAATGAGATCAAAGGGACTCACCCTAGAATTAGCTTTAAAGTAAACTATTGGGGCTGCCGGGAAAGAAGGAATGTGTGTTTACTAACCTTCTCTTCCTGAAGCCCAGCGAAATGAGTAAAATAAACTGTATTTTCCCTCAAAGGATATCTTTAGTAATGATAATCAAAGATAATAACAGTCAAGTTCAGATTTCTTTAAAACTTTTAATTCTTTTCTTCTGGCTTTTCTGTTTTGGGACAAAAGTTCTACCTGACCTCTCATTAAGTTTACTTGAAAGAAGCAACAACCTTACTATCCGTTCAAATTGCTCTGCTAAAAATAGCAGGAAAAAATTAAACCCAGTGTCATTTACTGTCTTCCTAATACCTTACAACTGTAATAGCCATTTTTGTTTACATTTTGAAATTGGGCCCAGAGAAGAAAAAGCCCATCCATTACAGGAAATTTCTAAAAGTTAAAAGTAAACGTCATTCTAAGTAACCCTTCATCATTCCTATTCTGAGGATACTGGATGGTACTGATAATACAGGGATTGGCAAAAGTGGGTTTACAACTCTGAATATGCAAAACACAGCATTTATTCTTGTATTATTATTTATTTATTACTGTATTATTTAGTATCATTATTAGCCTTCTTTTGCCCACTTCTGTATATTAGCTTCAACAAGGAAAGGTATGGGATGCCGCTACAGTGTTTTGGACAGTTTCAAGCCTTGGACTAATGAGAGGGCACAGTCCTCTCGTGGCCACATGCAAGTCCCATCTGGGAGGGCAGGGCCCTCCCAGCACAATCATAGCCAACAGCTGTAGTAGTGAGCTTAAACCTGTGGTCCGAACATGTGGCCCCACGTGCCTGAGTGATGTGGGCTTGATAGAGTTCAGGTGCATGTAGTTGAGTAGGATTGAAACCCACGAGAATGATGTAAACATTTTGATCACGCTCTTACTTTGCCTCGTGGCATCTGCCATAAAATAAAGACACAGGTTGTGGGCGCTGGCGCTGCCCATCAGAGGAGCAGCGTCCCACTGAGACCCAGCTTTCATTCTCTTGTCTGTCTTTTCTAAGACTTTCATCGCCCCCACTTGGGGTCATTGAACCAGGCTGAGCTGGCATGAGTATGCCATGGCCGTGCCGGCTCCCCACAGAAAAGATTCTCCTGGTTGGCATGGCTCAGTGGTTGAGCATCAACCTATGAACCAGGAGGAGTCACAGTTAGAGTCTCGGTCAGGGCACATGCCAGGGTTGGGGGTTTGATCCCCAGTGTGGGCCTGGCAGGAAGCAGCCGATCAATGATTCATTCTCATCATTAATGTTTCTATCTCTCTCTCTCCTTCTCTCTTTCTCTCTGAAATTAAGAAAAATATATTTTTTAAAAAATAAAGAAAAGGATTCAAAAACTACAAAATGAACTGGAAACAAAAGACCCCAGTTGTGCTCCTGGGTTTACTGCTAGGTTTACCTCTAACAAGCCTCACTTCCAGCTTCATGCAGAATGAGGAAGCCTTCGCGACACCATGAAACGAAGCCTTGGCTGGTCTTCAGAGCCCAGCATGGCCACACCATCTCTGTTGTCAGAGACAGGTCTGGTGCTTCCCCCAAGAGAGGCCAGCCTTGGCCCCAGCCCAGTCAAAACCTCTGTATGAAACGAGGTAATGGCCTTTCCTTGAATGTGGACATCAGTTTAGAATGCTCAAAGGATCATGAACAAAACCAGATGGTCTCTGAGGTAAACCATCAGTCTCCCAGGAGTTCTTGCACTAAGAATGCCCATGACTTCACTCCAAACTTTAATCCTTGTGGACAGAAATAGACCAGTTGGGCCAAAGCATTTCAATCTTATGTAACGGAATTTTCTTTTTTTAATCCATGACATTGGGACAATCTCAGGACAAAGAGAGAGGACACCTATATACTACTGCTCCATTTTGCTTCAACAAGGATCAAGGCTACACACACTCACACACATACAAACACACACACACTACACACACACACACACACACATCTCTTCTTTTGTTGGAGCTTTGAATAGTTAGGGCTACCTGGCTGTGTTATTTGAAGAAGTATTATGATCAGGTCCATTTTATTTTTGCAGAGAAAGACCTCAGAACCAATGAGAAGAATGTTGGGGGTGAGTGAGGGGTTAAGGAAGGAGAAGACCTGAAACTTTCTTGTGTAAAATATAAAAGGCTATTTGTTGTGAACAGGGAACATTATTTGCAAGATATTCTGTCTTTAAAGACTTGTTTCCTTCCCTTAATGTGGACTTAAGACTGTCCAATCCCTGAGAATAATTGTTTGACCTTGAGAGATCTTCTGTGAATGTGTTTTTTACCTAAAGGCACCCAGAGGAGATCAACAGACATCAAGAAAAATAAGAAAAGTCAGGGTTACTTCCTGTATTGTTCTGCCATACATATGTGCCCCCATTCCCACTACTTCTCCCATAACTCAGGCTGGGAAAATGAACTACTGTGTGCATTCTTATGTCTAAGGGTGTCTAGTAAGTCTTAGAGAGAACCCAGCGCCTGTAGGCAGTGAGTGCAATATTGTTAAAGTAGTGTTCAGTTTGGCCCTGTGAACAATGTATAAAAGTTGCTCTCTCCAACTAATGAGAGCAGGACAGATGGAGAGCAGAAAGGCAGCAAGCTGGATATACCTGCAAAGGATTTAACTTTTTGCTCAGATTCCAGAAATAGTTATATTCAAAGTATAGGCTTATGGTAATAGTGGACATTCTGACAAGTGTGAGGTGATATCTCGTTGTGTGTGTGTGTGTGTGTGTGTGTGTGTTAATATATTTTTTTATTGACTTTAGAGAAAGAGGAAGAGAGAGCAACATTGATGTTAGAGAGAAACACTGTTCAGTCGCCTTCTGTACATGCCCTAACCAGGGACAAAACCCAAACCTAGGTATATGCCCTGATAGGAATCAAAGTGACAATGTTTTGGTGTACAGGATGATATTCAACCAACTGAGCCACTCGGGCCTGGCTCATTGTGGTTTTCATTAACATCTCTTTGATGATTAGTGACATTGAAAATTTTTTCATGTCTATTGGCCTGAAATATATCCTCTTTGAAGAAGTGGTCAGTCTGGTCCTTTGCCCATTTTTTTTAATTGGGATGTTTGTCTTCTTGGTGTTGACTTGTAGCCTTATGCTCTCTTAATATCATCCAGCACCCAGACATATTCTACAGTGCAAGAGATCTCTAATCATAAATGATTACAAAATTGATGAGAGGGCTAAATATTTTTCATACTGAGGCTACTGACAATATAAGTTCAACTTAAATATGCCTGAGGATACTCTGCAAAATGGATTTAATTTCATCTCCACTGGAGTTAAGTATGCCTGGGTATACTCTGCAAAGTGGATTTCAATTATGTCTTAATCTATTTCTTAACCTTCTACCTACCTTCTTTTTTTATATGCATATGTTCTTGAAGAAAGCCACATGGACAGATTATGCATTATTGCTTTCAAAGCAACAATATAGTAGTCAAAGAACTATTATCTTTTGTGCTGCTGGCTCCCTCCCAGCACACACATGCCCAGACATGAGCACTGATCAGTTGCCTCCACTTTCCAGAACTCAGAGGTCTGTTCTCAGCATAGGAAATCCAACTGTAAAAAGTAGGTATATTGTGCCCTGGCTGGTGTGGGTCAATTGATTGAGAATCATTCCGTGAATGGAGAGGTCACTGGTCTGATTCCCAGTCAGAGCACATGCCCAGGTTGAGGGCTCAATCCCCCGTAGGAGGTGTGCAGCAGGCAGCCAATAATGTTTCTCTCTTTCCCTCTCCCTCCCTTTCTCTCTCTCTCTCTCTCTCTTGAATCAATAAAAACATATTTTTTTAAAAAGTAGAAATATTGCCTGGCCAGCGTGGCTCAGTGGTTGAGCATCGACCTATGAACCGGGAGGTTATAACTTGATTCCTGGTCAGGGCACATGTCCAGTCTCGAACCCCCCTATGGGCATGCAGGAGGCAGCTGATCGATGATTCTCTCTCATCATTGATGTTTCTCTCTCTCTCTCCCTCTTAACTTCCTCTCTGAAATAAATAAATATATATACATTTTTTAAAAGTAGAAATAATGTATGTCCTAGTTTTCTTCATAGAAGTTGTAATAAAAATAAAATAGATTTGTACCATAACCATATATTGAAATTACCTGACCTTGTTTTGCCACTCTAGCACCATACTGAAATTCATCAAAATTCAAGTATTGTAAATGAAGCATGAATAGAAATAATAACTTGAAATGCTGAAATAATTTCTCAGTTATTTAGATTGTATAAACATAGCAATAAAAGAAACAACAGCAATCTTATCCCCCAAGAGTAGATGATTCAGATAAAAATGTTTTTCTAATAAGTAGCAAGTTTTGGTATGGTATTATTAAAGGAAACATGAAAATTCCAATCATCCTTGATAAATTGCATGTCTGCTAACTTCAGCTATTTTGAGATTTTTTAAAAAGTTAAACCATTTCTGAGTTACAGAAAAAATATGCACAGTTCCCTTGTGCATGGAAATGAAATGGAATCTATTCATTCCATCTTATTATTTAAATTCCTTAGAAAATTAGGTGAATCTGATGATTCATGAAACAAACTTTGAAATTATGTTCAATACAGTTTACTGCACTCTTGCGGTGATCATGATAATTGCATTTACCATTTTTGCATGCTGGCTTTTAGGTACTACATTTATAATTCTCACCAAAAAAACCTTCAAGAGAATACTTTTACGTAAGGTGTTAACAGTTTGCCCAAGATCACTCAAAGTCAGAGCTAAAATCAAGCTATGTCTAAAACCAAAATCTGAGCTCTGTTCATGAAGCAATGATATTTAGATAATTCTTAGAGATCCGAATAATGTCTTTTGGCTTGTGGAACCACTATAATCTCAGTATCATGCTATCAGTCAAGATTGTAAGAACACTGAAATTCTGAATTACCAAGGCCAGATGTTTTCTAATAAAGCAATTTTTAATGGTTTTTTAAATATATTTTTATTGATTTTACAGAGAGGAAAGGAGAGGGATAGAGAGTTAGAAACATCAATGAGAAACATCTCATTGATCTGCTGCCTCCTGCAGCCTATTAGGGGATCAAGCCCGGGATCAAGCCTGCAACCAAGATGCATGCCCTTGACTGTAATCGAACCTGGGATCCTTCACTCAATCTGCAGGCGGACACTCTATCCACTGAGCCAAACTTGTTAGGGCTTTAATATGCTTGCTATTGATTTGAGAGAGAGAGAGAAACATTGATGTGAGGTAGAAACATCAATCGTTTGCCTACCATACACACCGCAGCTGGGGATCAAATCCTGCAACCCAGATAGGTGCCCTGACCGGGAATTGAACTGCTGACTTTTCAGTGCATGAGACGACACTCAGCCAACTAAACCACACCAGCCAGGGTTCTAATGAAACGATTTTTATAAAACATCCACTTAGTAGAAAAGAATGCTAATTAATAGTAGAAAAAAATCTCCCTTAATACGTCCTATCGGCCAGGATCTCCAAATTCAAAGGAAAAGGTGTCTATTCCTCCTGCCCAAGGTTCACCTCTTCAACTGGGTTCTAGAATCTTCCTATTCAAAGTGGGATCCTCCAACTGCAGCCTGAATGCATTAGAAATGCACAATCTCAGGCCTCATACCTAATGGCTAAATCAGAATCTGTATATTAATAAGATCTGGGATCTCATTTGATCATTAAAGTTTGAACGACTCTGCTAGATGATGCCTACCTTACCCTGCCTTGGGCCCCTCAATTATCCCATTTCTTCCTGTGTTAATTTTTTTCTGCATTTCTCACATTGGAACACTCCTTTAAAAGACCTCTGCCGACGCTGCCCCTACCCAGCTATGATCATATTTCTCTCATTTTCTCAATCAAATACCTTGAAAGGGGTGTCTGCTCCTTGAATCTATATCTTCAATGCCTGTTCACATCTCGACCCACTGCAGTATATCACCTACAGAATATCGATACTGTTGTAGTTTAACCCAGTTACTACTAACTGGAAAGGAGCAAAGGGAAGGCCAAATATTATGGGCGAGTCATTTGTGTAGCTTTGTAGGAAGCTGCAATTTAACATTCCCCAGGGTACCACTGGCCATGCCCTGCAGACGGATGAGGGAAGGGAGTGGACAGGAGAATAGACACATGCCCAGTAAAGTCTAGGCGACATAGGAAAGGTGCTTGTCTGTCAGTCACATCTGGGAACAGGTCACTGGCCAGAGTAGGCGTGGCCACTGCAAGTGTGGGAGATACTTAATCTCCTAAACCAGCGGTTCTCAACCTGTGGGTCACGACCCCTTTGGGGGTCGAACGACCCTTTCACAGGGGTCACCTACCAAGATTATCCTGCATATCAGATATTTACATTACGATTCATAACAGTAGCAAAATTACAATTATGAAGTAGCAATGAAAATAATTTTATGGTTGGAGGCCACCACAACATGAGGAACTGTATTAAAGGGTCGTGGCACTAGGAAAGTTGAGAACCACTGGACCTACACAAAGAAGCTTACTTTCTTGGTTCGCACTCTTGCCTCTTGCTTGCTCGAGCTTTACTCCTGGCTTGTGGCGCTCTCATGTTCCTGCATTCGCCCACACGTTACGGACTAGTGGACTGCAACTAGCTTCATGCTAAGCTGGACCTGGCTGCAATATGGAATGGAAACTTTGGGTGCTGGCTTTGCTTCTTGCTCTTTTGAATTCCCAGCTACATATCTTCCAGGACTGAATTAAGGGAAATGGGACTTTGCAAATAAAGATCACTCATTCTTTTGAGTGAGTCGCAGAAAATTCTATTTCTTGAGATATCCTAGGGACTCCACCTCCCAGCACTCAGTGGGGTAAGGGATCCCCCACTTTCTCTGATAACAGTATCATCTGGTCCTTACTATATGCCAAGTACTGTATCACACTCAGGATAAAGTGATATGCAGGAGACATGGACCTAGTCTTCAAATGACTATCTCCAAGATTGTTTTGACATAGATCACCACAGACTCTGTAATTTGCCATTTTCAGTAAGCACTTTTCATTGATTATGAGATGGGAGGATCCAGCTCTCTGCCATAAGTCAGATATTAAGGAAAGTTTACAAAAATGTAAAATAATCCTACTCTTCTTGCTTTTTAAAGAATATAGTTATTTTTATAAAAATAATATTTATGTGACTTATTTTTACATGACTCAAAAAATATTTTCAACAGATATAACCCCTATAAATGTTTCTGGTCTCCTCAATAATTTTTAAGAATGTTTAGAGGCTTCTGAGACAAAAAGAATTTGAATAACTGGATCCCATTTTAAAATTTGGTTAGTTGCTCAACAAATCCCTAACATCTATGTAGTTATCAATTATAGAATTAATTTCAGAGGGATGTGAATAAATTTGCCTAAGCATTTTTCTCCTGAGGGTGAAAAAGAGACTCTGCATACTAAACCTGATAATCTCAAGGGAGGCCTGCATGGTGGCCTTACAGACTCAGAGACCAAAAGTAACCACATGGGCTGGTCTGAAATTAAAACGTTTATAACTAAAGGCAGGTCATGGCAGATAGTCATGTCCTGGGCCAGAATCTTCCCTGACAAAGGTCAATCTTTACCTTACCTGATCCTGTCTATAATATTTTTGCATCTACCATAACTTTTGGAATTTCAGGGTAATTTCCCTTTTTTTTCCAGACCCCTCTGGGCACAACCCCACACCAGAGCAGAGACCACAAATCCCCTCACTATTATTGTTATCATGTTAATTATTGACTGTTAACTATCCTAAATCACAATTGTAAAATAAGAATATGTCTATCCATTTTACTTTTTATCCAGTCCCAGAGATTCCACCCCCTCCTTTTGCTTTCTTCTTCCTCCCTAATTTATCACCAATGAATTTCTTGTAACCTCCTTAAGTTTTCCCCTTTGATTGTGATGTATAAAGTAAGTGGTAAAACTGCCATTTTCCGGAGCATTTTCTCAATCCATTGAGATTTTGCTTCCCAACAATTTTCATCAATTTGGCTCAAATAAACTCATAAAAATTCTCTACAGAGAATCTGAACATTTCTTACATTGACATGTTTTATTAATTTATCTACAGATATCACTTTCTCTAGGCATTCCACACACAGTAAGGAAACCATAGATGGCTACCAGCCCTGAAAAACTAAAAGATTTTGGGGTGGAGTGAGAGCCAGGTGGAGAGGGGCTATGGGGAAAAGAAGGGGGACATTTGTAATACTCTCAACAATAAAGATAAATTTCACTGGGATACTTGCAGCAATTGAAGTATAAGTTCTTGTCTTCTGAAACTGGAAAAGAGGAAGGTAAAACAGGTGAACAGTTGGCTGTAAACATTCTTCCTTTATTTATTTTGCCCTTAAGCCATATTTTCTACAGTTCTTAAAATAAAAGCAGTTCTTGTCCTGAATACTTCATATGTACCTGATTATTAAGCGACTAGAGGCCTGCTGAACGAAATTCATGCCCAGGTTAGGTCCCTAGGCCTGGCCGAGATCAGGGCCAGTTAGGTTTCTTGCCTCCCGCTTGCCCCCTCCTTCCCTCACTACTGATAGGGGCCTGCTGGCCAGGGGGGAGGGCCACAGGAGGTTTCAGTCCCCAGTTTGGAACATGCAGGAAGTAGCCGGTCAATGATTCTCTATCATCATTGATGTTTCTATCTCTATTTCCTCTCCAAAATCAATCAAATATGTATTCTTAAAATGCAAGGTTTTTAGAGGAAGAAAGATAGGGCAAGGGAGCTATTAAAAAAAAAAAAAAAAAAAGACCAAGTAGGCATTTGAAATCTTGCTCACATTTCAAATAGTGTAACATCAGGTGGTCCTCAGGGGTGACAGGTGAGGAGTGGCAGAGCAGGGCACCGTGGCCTGAGGAATGGGCTGTAATGATTGGGAATGTCTGTGCAGGAGTAAGCTGTCTTGCTTCCCTACAAATGTAAACAGTGTAACTGGACATGAACTTCAGTCACGTGGCCAAATCAATGCCCTGACAGCCCTGGTGGCTGTGTCCTGCCACTCTCTGGCTGTGCTGCGGCACTATTGGCCGGAGAGGCCAAAGCCATGCCCTCGAGCACACATAGTATATGAAGGGGCGGGCAGGAAGCTGGAAGCCAGAAGCCAGAGCTGACATGGCGTGGCTGGCAGCATTGCGTCAGCCATGGAGAGGGATGGGGAGTAGCTGTTGGCACAACTGGCTTTGGAGTCACCGTGAGCCTTGGGACCAAGGGGTAGTAGGGTGGGGGGCGCCGCCGTGGTTGGTGTGTGGTCCTTCACAGCATGCCAGCCAGGCAGAGCAGGGTCTGGGGCGGCTTTTCCCTCCTAAAGCCACTCTTCCCAGGGCGGCGGCATCCGGCCACTTTTTTTTCAATTGCTTTTTATTGGAAAGCAAGCTCTGGGCTTGCAATTCCTGGGATCCCTGGGCCATAGCATGCACCTCCAAGTCTCACTGCGTCCCGCCCACCCTCCTCCTGCGTTGAGCATCAGCCTGGCCTGCACCCTCTCACAATCCCAGACCCCTTGGGGATGTAGCAGTGTGCCAAGAGGCGGGCAGCCAGGAAGAGCCCAAATCGGGCAGGCACCGTGCAGCTCATGCATTCCAGCGGTTGTGCCCCTTGGTAGTGCTGCTGCAGATCACCAGCCATCAGCCTGGCTTCTGGCTGAGCAGCGCTCACCCTGTGGGAGCATACTGACCACCAGGGGGCAGCTCCTGCATTGAGTGTCTGCCCCCGGGTGGTCAATGTGCATCATAGCAATTGGTGGACCAGTCATTCTGGTCATTCTGCCATAACAGTTGCTGAACTTTTATATATATATATATGCCAGAATATGGCCATAAGTACAGTTATTTTTATCATATTAAGTTGAAGAAATATTTAAGCCATTTGCAGTTTTCTTATAAAACAAATCAGTTTATCAAAAGAATGCATTTTTTAAATTATGTGCAGACTAGGAAATATCATGCTTTGGTCTCAATGGCAAAAAAAAAAAGTAAATAATGTAGCATCAGCATTAACTCTACATTGTTATCAAATGTGCATACTTCTATGCTGGTGGGCGAAATTAGGAACTTCTGGATTGAAATATTTAGTATTCAGGGCAGTATAAAGAAAATTAACTAACATTTAGCCCTAAAGGAAAATTCAAATGTAGTCTTTTGTCATTATGTACCACTGGTAGTTAAATTCTCAGTAGGCAACTTTCCATCAGACAGGTTTTACAACATTCTTTAAGAATAGTCTAGCCCTAACCGGTTTGGCTCAGTGGATACAGAATCAGCCTGTGGACTGAAGGGTCCCAGGTTCGATTCCGGTCAAGGGCATGTACCTTGGTTGCAGGCACATCCCCAATAGGGGGTGTGCAGGAGGCAGCTGATCTATGTTTCTCTCTCATCGATGTTTCTAACTCTCTATCCCTCTCCCTTCCTCTCTGTAAAAAAAATCAATAAAATATTTTTTTAAAAAAAAGAATAGTCTAATTTACAACCTTTGCATGCATGTGCTTTGTCTTTCATGTTTAGGATACAAATAAAACCTCAAGCAATTTATTTTCATCTTATCCTCACAGAACATGTGTAGGACACAGAGATCTTATCCTTTAAGCTCTTAAAAGATACACTATTGAACATAACTTGAATACCAGTTTTGTTTATCTATATATATAAAAGCCTAAGCAACCATTACGAACAGTCATCTGAACAACCAGTTTACTAGTCTATATGACAAACACTGACCCTAATGGGGGCAGCGCTCAATGCAGGACCTGCTCCCTAGTGGTCAGTGCACTCCCACAGCTAACCTCCCATGGCTGGCCAACCTCTTGTGGTTCCTCCCCCCGGCTGGCAGGCCCCAATTGGCCCTGATGGGAATTGGGTGAGATGGCCCCAATCGGCCCCCATTGCAGGCCAGGCTGAGGAACCCTAACCTGTGCACAGATTCCTGCACTGGGCCTCTAGTAAACTGATAAAGGGCACAGACAATCAAATGTGTTATCCGTATCATTGGGGATTTGTTCTTGATCAAGTGGATTTTTATTTTAAGCTATTCAATTTATACACATATCTGTCTTATAGACTAAAATGTTTTTTATATATTTCTAAGCATCTTAAATTATTTTAACTAATCCATTTTGCAAAATAGCTTTCAGTAGAGGTTATGTAAATGTAATGCCTCTAAACCAAAGATTACCAACCACCTTATCAATTAGAATATAAGATAATGCTCATAATATATATATAGCTGTTATTGTCTACATAACCTTCCCCAGAATATCTAGGTGTGAAGTGTGGAAATGTCAAACTTCGAACTCTCCCCTATCAATTAGGTGGAAGCAACAAACAGGTTAAAGATCACCATCCTAAAGAAAGAAATTAAGAAAGATTTAGAATAACTTTTATTGAAAAACAAAACAAGTAAAAATCTAACCAGAAACTAAGGCATGGTACACTTTTCTGATCCACTGATATCACTGACACCAAAAAAAATAAATGCCCTTCGTGACATGGAAGCTTCTTCACCACAATAGTTTATGCACTTAAGAGGTCAAAAATTTGAAGTCAAAAGAAGCAAAGTAAAAGATAAAACTGAATTTCTGCGATCTAAAAAATTCAGCATATGCTACATCTGATTTTTAGTTGTACTGTAATTTTGTTGAGAGCACAAGGGACTTCATTTTAAGATCTTAACTAAAGCAAAAAACATTAACTATTGTGTTGCATAATTTTAGTACTGTATTTTCCTGTGTATAAGACGACTTTTTAACTCAGGAAAATCTTCTCAAAAGTTGGGGTCATCTTATACGCTGGGTGTCGTTTTATAGGGCAGGTGCTGAAACTTCCGAGCTGGACTGGAAAATCTGTGGTCGCTGCATACAGTGGGGAGAGCTCAAAAATGGCCACACTCCTTCATTTGAATGGAGCCGGATGGAAACCGCAAATGTCTCTGGTGGGCTCCTTTTTGTGCCACATACGGTCTCCATCCGGACTTTTTAACCCAGGAAAATCTTCTCAAAAGTTGGGGGTCATCTTATACGCCCAGTTATCTTATACGCCGGAAAAGACGGTAATTAGCTTATGTGTGCTACGAGATGAAAAAAGGTTGGCAATCGTTCTAGATACTTGACCCTTATCACATATATTATTTTCAAGTGTTTTATTTCATTTGGAGGATCTTTCATCTTCTTGATATATTGTCTTCTGAAGCATAGAGTTTTAAAAATTTTAAAAAAATGTTACTAATCTTTATGTATGTGTGTACAAAGCCTTCTTCTAAGTTAGCTCTAAAAACTATTTAAAATGATGACACAGATTTTACTTTAACTTTGGTCAGGAACTTATTTGTCTTTTATTTTTTCATGTCACCAATTTTTAATCAGTTTTTCCTTTACAAATATACCAGAGAAGCATGCAATCCTGCCAGCATTGGATGCAATCCTGGACCACAAATCTGCACACTCCTTTGCAGCTGGTCTGTGATGGAAGAACCTTTCATTTCCCCTTTATTGTTTACTACGACCCTCGCATTATCCTCAAAATAAAGAAACACACCATCTTTTCTGCGATATGACTTTAGTTGTCGAATTACCACCGCTGGATGTACCTCCTCTCTGAGCTCTGGTTTGCCTTTTTTGACTGTGGCCATCAATCACCATGTCACCCACACGGCAGCAGCAAGTCTGTTCCCTTGTAGGGGAGTAGCTCAGCTGGTTAGAGCGTTGTCCTGATACACCAAGGTGGTGGTTTCAATCTCCAGTCAGAGCACATACAAGAAGCAATCAAATGTGTAAATAAGTGAAACAACAAATCAATGTTTCTCTCTCTCTTCCTCTCTGATTTTACTTATAAAATCAATAAATTTTTTTTTAATGTAAAAAGTGATGAAACTCACCCTAACCGGTTTGACTCGGTGGATAGAGCTTCAGCCTGCAGACTGAAAGGTCCCAAGTTCGATTCTGGTCAAGGGCATGTACCTTGGTTGTGGGCACATCCCCAGTAGGAGGTGTGCAGGAGGCAGCTGATCAATGTTTCTCTCTCATCGATGTTTCTAGCTCTCTATCCCTCTCTTTTCCTTTCTGTAAGAAGTCAATAAAATATATTGAAAAAAGAAAAAAAGTGATGAAACTCTGTGTCCCCACCTGTTGGGGTGGAAGTGGGCTTCTTGTGTCATCATGAGGAAAGGAATTTCCTGAAACTTGCATGAGAGAATGAGTGAAATTTATATGCATGAAATTAAATCCCTGAGTTTCCAAGATCCCATGTCTCTCTGTCCTGCCAAGGAAAAGGTCCCATTTCATCTTTAGCAGAACTAGGATCAAAGCCATTGCCCAGAATTTCCACTCCGTATTTGCATAGTATGAAAGATTAACATAATGGTGCATGGGTAGGCTATATAGCCATCTCAGACGATTATTTAAGAAAAATTAAATTTATGGAAAAGAGGATGAGGGATAGGATGTCTGAAGGGAATGGCTGAACAGCACAGAGCCAAGGGAACACTGGGTTGATGACAGGAGCTGGAGTTTCATCCTTATATGCAGTCAATGGCGGGAGGCTGAGTTGGTGAGCTTGGTGTGGATGGAATGCAGATGTGCAATCAGGTGTCTTTAGGACAGTTCAATTCTTTATATGGTCTGATTTCTGGACTTTGTTCTCCTGTGGTGGGAAGCTTACAAATGGTGATTAAAGATCATATTGCCCTATAGTCCTAACACATTCCTGTCCAGAATCTGGCTAGGTTAACTTATATTCCCAGATGCGGTCATTGCATATGGGGTTCACACATCCCCTATGGGCCGTACATCCTCTAGGGCCACATGACTATGTAGGGTACATAGGTGAGAGCAAAGAAGCAGGAGCAAAGCCAGATAACAAGAGAGAGAGAATTCCTTTGTCTAGGGATTATGTATTCCCAAATTTTTATGGGCCCCACCCCTCTGGCCAATGACCTTTGTTCCACAGTTAGACTGACAGACACTTTCCTTATGTCAGTCCTACTTTACTTTGTATGCACCTATAATCTTCTTTGTCTGGTCGGTCCCTTCCCCTGTTGATTTGCAGGAATGGACCCATGGTTTCCTGGGGAGAGTGAAATTGCAGCTTCTTGGTGTAGATGCCCAGATGACCAGGCTTATAATGTCTGGCCTCCTTTTGCTTCCTATTATCTATACTACGCCTAGGTGGCCCTCGCATCATCACAAGATGGCCCCCACAAGACTGTTGCCTCCACGTTGTCAAAAGATGGCTGCCACAAGATGGCTGGCAGGGGAGGGCAGTTGTGGGTGATCAGGCCAGCATGAGAGGGCAGTTGGGGACAAACAGGCCAGCAGGGGAGGGCAGATGGAGGCAACCAGGCCTGCATGGGAGGTCAGTTGGGGGTGACTAGGCCAGCAGGGGAGGGCAACTGGGGGCCATCAGGTTGGCAGGATGGGGCAGTTGGGGGCAAGATCAGGCCAGCAGTAGAGGGCAGTTAGGAGTGACTAGACCAGCAGGGGAGGGCAGCTGGGAGCCATCAGGTTGGCAGGATAGGGCAGTTGGGGGTAAGATCAGGCCTACAGGGGAGGGCATTTGAAGGTGATCTGGCCAGCAAGGGAGATTCATTGGGGATGATCGGGCTGGCAGGGGAGGGCAGTTGGGAGTGATCAGGCCAGCAGGAGAGCGGTTAGGGGGCGATCAGGCTAGCAGGCAGAGGCGGTTAGGGGCCATCAGTAAGCAGGCTGGCAAGTGGTTAGGAGCCAGCAGTCCCAGATTGTGTGTCGGACATCCTCCAAGGGGTTCCAGATTAAAGAGGGTGTAGGCGGGGCTGAGGCCCATCCCTGCTTCATGAATTTCGTACACCAGGATTCTAGTTAATATTAATAACTAATTACAATGGTAACAAAACTATCCCCTTTACAATTTTCTTGCAAGTACCAATAGAAGAATCTTTTTTAAAATGTTGATTTTAGAGAAATAGGAAGAGAGAAGAAACATAGATATGAGAAATACCTATCAGTTACCTTCTGCATGTGCCCCAACCAGGGGCCCAACCCATAACCTGGTATGTGCCCTGACTGGGAATCGAACCCACAATCCTTTGATGGGCTTGATTTACAACCCAATTATAAAGCTTACCTATTAAGCACTATACACAAATAAATCACATTTCTTTAAATAATTTTTATATATTAATGATGGTTTCCATTTAAGATATTTTAAAGTTTGATTGAACTTTGGTTTTAATCACAAATGAACATGGAAAATATTAGGGGTTAAATATTGCGGAGTTCATAAATGCTCCTCTGTTTCAATAATTTCAAGCAGACCATTACATCTGGTGAAAGGTGATGTTTAGTCAATTTCCAAAAGTTTACCAAGTGAAAACATGTAAAATTTCAGTTCTCATTTCAGTTTCATTGCCCCACATGTATTATGGTCATTAACAGCAATACACAGAAATGACCCACAACTTTAAACATCTTTTTCCATACCAACTTAATATAATCTCTTCTCTAAGTGCTAAGTTTTAAGAAAGTGATTAAGTATTGATGGAAATAGTTGAAGGACTAAATTTCTAGATATAACCTAAGAAGGGAGAAGCAAAAGAAAATTTTCAAGATTTATGTTCCACAAGGGACTGTTATCCTAAAGTGTGTGCAAAAGAATGCTAGTTCTAAACGTTGCTCCATAAGATGTTTAGAAATGATATTCATAAGACAAAGAACAATGTTTTTAAACTGAGTTCTGCAATTGCCCACACCTAATAAATCTACATTTGAAAAAGTGAATTTAACCCAATGTTTTCAAAAGGTACTTAATCTCAATCCCTTCTTGCCCATTCAGTGGGCCAAGTTAGTATTTTCATATTAAATACTGAGAAACTATGTAAATTCTTAATGAGATGCCATTAGGGACCTATTAAGAAATCATATAGTAAGAGAAATCTTGCAGGGCAACAGGCAGAAAACTGCTCAAAATATTTAAAATAACAGGCAAAGCAGATATGAATACAAAATGCAAACAATGTAACAAAAGAATTCTAGGTGGTTGTTAACTGGCATGACAAAAGCATCAGCTACATAATTTATCGAATTCAGATTATGTCTCCATTCTTGAATTGCTATCACTGCCTTCAAGCCCTCTTCACCACAGAAAGGTGATCAATCTTCCTCATTAGAGTCCCAAACCTAGTATGTATATGACTTACTCAGGAATCTTACCTAAAATGCAGTAAGATCTTAATGATTTAGTAGGTCTAAGGTGGTGTCTGGAATTCTTAGTTTCTAACAAGTTTCCAGGTAATATTGATGCAACCATACTTTGAATAACAAAGATCTAATCCATTCTGCAAGCCACAGCCCTATTACTTTTCCTAAAATACCACTTACCTCATGATAGTGTCTCAGGAACCTACATTAACTTAGTGAATCCTATATAAACATTTACACTCAATTTTATCAGAGCTTCATTCTGGACCAACTTGGTCTTTCTCCTAAAAGTTATACTGATTCCAACCAACCCAATTCAGCTCTGCTTTTTTTTTTAAAGGTAAAATGAATATACAGTGAAATACAGATTTTAAATGAACAATTCATTGCGTTTCCATAAATGTATACACCTGTGTAACCAATACTCTCCCCCAAAAAGCTATACATAACCCTGTTTTCACCCAGCTCTGTAAATAACCCTGCCATCTTCCCACTGCCTCCCACCTATCCTTTCAGACTCAACTGAAGCCCTTTCTTCTTCAAAACACATTCCAAATCCCCTCATAGACCTACGTCTATCTAAATTACTACTATGTCATGTCCTCCTCATCCATGGAGCATATGTTCCAAGACCCCAGTGGATCCCTGAAACTGTGGGTGGTAGCAAACACATTTCCCCCTACACACACACCTTTTCACTTAGAGGAAGCACTTTATGGGTTCTCTTTGGCATATCTGAATTACCAGCATCACTACTCTTGCCCTTTGAATACAAGCACTAAGATACCATGATGATGGAATTGCTGAGAAGGCTAAGTGACTAACAGGCAAAGTGCCAACAGCGTGGATATGATGCACAAAAAGGGATGATTCACGGCCCAGGCAGGACAGAGAAGGGTGGTGTGAGGTTTGATCATGCTACTCATAATGGTGCACAATTTAAAACCTATGAATTATTTCTGGAATTTCCCATTTAATATTTTCAGACTGTGTTTGACCATGGCTAACTGAAACCGTGGAAAGCAAAACTCCAAATAAGGGGAACGACTGAACTCTGACGCCTTGGCCGTCATCTCCAACTGAACAAATGCAGTGGGCTCCTCACAAGTCTCTCTACCTCTATTCTTACCCCACCCTAAAATAGTATTCAGGGGACTCCTAAAACTATACATCAAATCAGGTCACTCTCTTGCTTAAAACCCTCTAAGGCTTTACCATCACAGTTGTAATAAATCCAATGCCTTTTCCTGTACTTCTGTATCACTAAGCCTCTCCTTTTCCTCCATTACTTCCTGTACTCTGATCATATGAATCTTTTTAGTCTTTTTTAAAAATATATTTTTATTGATTTCAGAGAGGAAGAGAGAGGGAGAGATAGAAACATCAATGATGAGAATCATTGATTGGCTGCCTCCTGCACACCCCACACTGGGGATCGAGCCTGAAATCTGGCCATAAGCCCTGACCAGAAATCAAACCGCTGACCTGGTTCCTGGGTCAACACTCAACTGCTGAGCCACACCTGGCTGGGCTCTTCTTTCTAGTCTTACAACACAGTGACATATTCTCTTTAGGGATCTGCATTTTTACCTTTTCTCTTCCCCACCACCTATTTGTGGCTACTTTTGCTTCAGAGCTCAACTTCGAAGTTACCTCCTTAGAGAAGCTTTCCCTGATCACAAAATTTAAAGTAGACACTAAGACTGTCTAACACAAATCCGACTTTAATTTTCTGCATAGCATCTACTGTTGGCATGTATCTTATTAATGTGTTTTGTCTCTCACAAAAACATAAGCCCCATGACAATGGAACTTGTCAACAGTGCGCACAGCTGTAAATCCAGCACCTAGAACGCTGTCCAGCTCATTGCCAATTAGAAGCTCAATAAATGTTTGCTAAATGTTACCACGTGATATACAGAGGGTATCCCCAAAAGGTGTATACATACTTTGAATGATTATAGAGTCAGTGTTTATTAACATACAGTTAATTTTCAAAATTTAAAAGAATCTACAGAAATGAATAATTTTTTTTAGTCAGTGCCAGTTTTCAAATTGATGACTGTTCTGGTCCAGGCACTGCTGATAATGTGAAATCACAAACATCAAGAATCATTTCATTCGGTATTTGTGTCCCCTCCATTTGTTGACTGTTCCCAGTTTTGTACCATAAACTTTACCTTTTATATATCCCCATAAAAAAGTCTACTGGGTAAATTTTCTTTGTTCAAAGCTTCACCCATTATTTCAATCAGTTAAACCTGAAAAGGAGTGAATATGAAGTGAGTTACTAGCTGTTAAAGTATGTATACATTTTTGGGGACATAGGGTCTATACAAAATGTACACTGAGTGGCCAGATTATTATGACCACCTGACGTTTGTAGGCAAATTAGCTATAATGTCACGCTGAAGTTGCTGCTACAGGGCCCGACCATTATAAATAAGGAAGCAGGTTGTTTACCACGACAGAAGTGATTTTTTTCTGAAGATATGGGTAAACAACGCAATTTAACAGCCCTTGAATGTGGGATGTATTTGAATGTGAGTGGCCAGATTATTATGACCACCTGACCTTTGTGGGCAAATTAGCCATACACTACGTCATATGAGATACGGAAGCCAAAGGCCTGTTCGAACACCTTTGCTGTCTGCAGTTACCAAGATAAAACATCTCCAATTGGCACAGGAACACAAGGATTGGACAGACAAGCATTGGAAAAAAGGCATGTGGTCCCATGAATCACGTTTCGAGTTGCATCGTGCAGATGGCAGAGTGAGAATTTGGTGGAAACAGCATGAAAGCATGCAGCCCACATGCATGAGTACAATCCTTCAAGCTGGTGGGGGTAGTGTTATGGTTTGGGGTATGTTTTCCTGGCATAATTTGGGGTCTTGAATTCGTGTGGAACAACGTCTGAATAGCACAACATACTTAAGTATCGTTGCTGATCAAGTTCATCCTATCCTGTTGATGGCGTATCCCAATGGAAATGGCTTCTTCCAATAAGGCAATGCACCATGCCATGGTGTTTATATTGTGCAGGAATGTTTTCAAGAACATGAGGGAGAATTTACCTTGCTTAGGTGGCCCCCACAATCACTAGATCTCAATTCAATTGAGCATTTGTGGGACGAATTTAAGAGAGCCATCAGGCAGCTGGTTCCACAACCATCAAACCTCACAAAACTGAACAGTGCTATTTATCAGGCATGGTGTCAGATTCCTCACATCACCTTTCAACATTTCGTGGAGTCAATGCCAAGAAGAATCACCGCAGTATTGAAGGCAAAAGGTGGCCCAACGAAGTACTGATGGGGTGGTCACAATAATCTGGCTACTCAGAATATATATATATCTCCATCCCACGTTCAAAGGCTGCTGTTAAATAGCGTTGTTTACCCACATCTTTAGAAAAAAATCACTTCTACTGTTGTGGCAAACAACCTGCTTCCCTATTTATAATGGTCTGGCCCTGTAACAACTTCAGCGTGAAATTATAGCTAATTTGCCTACAAACGTCAGGTGGTCATAATAATCTGGCCACTCAGAGTATATACACTTTGAATATTTATAAAGGCAGTGTTTGTATTTCAACTGCATTTTCAAACTTCCAACAGCATTTTAGGATGAATTTCCTTTGTTCAAAGCTTAGTCTGGCCGAAAAGAAAGAAACATCAATTGAGCTATCAGCTATTAAAAGTGTGCATACATGTTTTTGGACACCCTGTATATACACACTATGCAGATGGAAACTGTGTCTATGTCTCAATACAAAACTTACCATAAAACTTTAAAGAGAGTAAGAAAGTTATTGCTAGTCATCAAGCAAACTAAATCCTTCACAGGTAAGAAAGGACAAAGTAATATAAAACACAGATTAAGTCAAAGTTTAGTTCACATAAAGTTTAATCAGTTAAGTTAATGAAAGTATCAAAAATTTTTGAGTTAGTGTATGGCAGCAGAAATTAAATTTTTGTTGCAAATAATACAGTACTTGGTGTTTCCATTATTGACAAACTATGCTGCAGAAAGAGCAATTGCATTGAATCTCAATTCATCAGGGTCACGTTCCATAAACTTCTTGCAAACTTCTATGGCATCCTATAGGGGAAAAAATGTATAAATTTCCAATTTATAAACATGTGTTTTACTTGCAAATCATAAGTGTTTCATACTTTCCTAGTTCATAATAATGTTCCACTGCACACTTCTTTTTCCAAATGAAGCATAACTTAAAGCATACCAGAAGAACGGACATTTCAGACCTAATTAGCTTAGTCCAAAAGTGTAAGACACAGTAAGTATTCTTTCTTAAAATGCTTTTAAGAAACTTTTAACTTAATTACATTTCATTGATTCTAAGCCACATAATTTGTTCATAAATTTAAAAATCTCTAAAATTAGGATCAAGGTACAAATGATGATATTGTGGACCTAATGAAATATGGGATACAATGTGCAACTCTTTCAAAATTATTCTTGCCTTTTTCTTCTTTTTTAAATCCTCATCCAAGTATATGTTTTTATTGATTTTTTAGAGAGAGGAAGGGAGAGAGAGAGAAACATCGATTAGTTGCCTCCTATATGCCCCCAAATGGGGATAGAACCCCCGACCTAGGTATGTGCCCTGACTGGGAATCAAACCTGCAACCTTTTGGTGTATGGAATGAAACTCCAACCAAATGAGCCACTCAGCCAGAGCAAAACTATTCTCCTGCCTTTTCAAATTTGATACTTGTCTACATGAAGAGCTCTTTATTTGCTATAGGTTAACACTAGTTCAAATTTTTCTTTTTGTATTTTTTCAAGAAAGCAAGGACAAGGAATCCAAATATAGATAAAATGTTATACAAGTGATTTTTAGAGATGTTTCAAAGATAACCAGAATATTAATAACACTTAAAGTGGGCCAACAAGTTTTACTCTTACCTCTAATAACGTTTCATCACTAGTTTGACCATGGTTAATTGGAAATGGTTTCCGTCCATCTATAAAAAATAGACAAACAGTTGGAAGTTTAGCTGTGTGTACAAGATAATGTACTTTCAACTTCTACTTTTCTCTTCTCACAGTGAGGCAAAAGTTGAATGATATTTAAAATAATATATCCTAAACAAATATTTTAAATGTGCTGCCTATGAATATTCTTTAACATTAAAAGTTATTAGATTGAAAGTAAAGTTATTAGAACCTTGTTTCCATGATTGAAAACCTAAATTATTTTCATAAACAGAAATTATTATAAATACATATTGATTTAATTTCCTAAAAAGAATATGTGAAATTATTAAGTCAGTTTTTTTTAAGTTGCAATCTGTTTTTACCCTCAGAAATATAAAAAATAAAAATATTTCTTCACTTTAAAAGTTAAATCAGAAGACTTCTAAAGTAAGACTGACATGTTTACATCAACAAAATGGTTTCTAAATATAATAAAATTTTAAATCAACATGTAAATGTAGTAATAGACTTGGACTAATAGATACCACATTTAAAGAAAAAATATAAGCAAAAATTAACCAAACCAAAAAATATGGTTACTTATAAATTATTTTTTCTTAAAAATCATATGTGTTCTCTTAATTACCATTTTGTTTTTGATTCCTTTAATCATTTTGAACAAATATTTTTTCAATTACAGTTGACATTCAATATTGTATTAATTTCAGGAGTATAGTACTGTGGTTAGACAATCATATACTTACAAAGTACTGTCGCTGATATTTCCAGTACCCACCTGGCACCATACACAGTTATTACAATACTAGAGGCCCGGTGCATAAAATTTATGAATGGGTGTCCCTCAGCCCAGTCTGCAGCCTCTCCAATCTGCGACCCCTCTCACAAACCAGGACTGCTGGCTCCCAACCACTCGCCTGCCTGCCTGACTGATTGCACCTCACCACTCCCCTGCCAGCCTATTGATGCCTAACTGCTCCCCTGCCGGCCTGATTGCCCCTAACTATCCTCCGCTGCCAGCCTGCTTGCCCCCAACTGTCCTCCCCTGTGTCCACATGGGGGAAGCCATCTTTGACCACATGGGGGTTGCCATCTGTGTGTTGGAGTGAAGATCAATTTGCATATTACTCTTTTATTAGATAGGATTATAGATTGTATTTCTTACTAGAGGCCTGGTGAATGAAATCTGTGCACTTGGGGGGGGGGGTCCCCTCAGCCCAGCCTGCACTTCTTGCAGTCTGGGAGCCCTTGGGGGATGTCCAACTGTCAGCTTAGGCCCGCTCCTTGCAGGCCTAAATTGGCAGACATCCTTCTCGCAATCTAGGACCCTTTGCTCCTTATTGCCTGCTTGCTCACTGCTCCTTACCTCTCAGCTCGTTTCTCCTTAGCACTGCCACACAGGTGGAAGAGGCTATGCCACCACCGCTGCACTGACCAGCCATGAGCCCGGCTTCTGGCTGAGCGGCACTCCCCCTGTGAGAGCACACTGACCACTAGGGGGAAGCTCCTGGGTTGAGCGTCTGCCCCTTGGTGGTCAGTGCGCATCATAGCAACTGGTCGTTCTGGTTGTTCCTCCATAACGGTTGCTTAGGCTTTCATTATATAGATGTTGAACTTTACATCCCTGTTACTATTTTGTATCTGCCAAATGGTACTTCTTAACCCATTCACCTTTTTCACCCAGTCCCCAATGCCCTTCCCATCTGGTAACAATCAATTTGTTCTCTGTAAGTATGAATCTGTTTGATTTGTTGTTCCATTTATTGTTTGTTTTTAGATTCCACATATAAGTGAAATCACAGAGTATTTTCTTTCTGACTTATTTAACTTAGCACAATACACTCGAGGTCAACCCATGTTAGTGCAAATGGTAAGATCTCATTCTTTTTTATGGTCAAGTAATATTTCATTATATATGTACCACATCTTCTTTATCTAATCATCTGCTGATGGGCACTGAGGTTGCTTCCATATCTTGGCTATTGTAAATAATGCTGCAATGAACATAAAGCAGCATATATCTTTTCATATTAGTATTTTGGATTTAATAGGATAAATACCCATAAGTGGAATTGTGGGGTCATACTGTAGTTTGATTTTTAATTTTTTGAGAAACCTACATACTGTATTCTATAGTATTCCACCAACAATATATGAAGGTTCCCTTTTCTCCATACTCTAACACTTGTTTGTTGATTTATTGATAGTTATTCTTTTTTAAATTTTTTTTTTGAAATAGATTTTTATTGATTTCAGAGAGGAAGGAAGAGGGAGAGATAGAAACATCAATAATGAGAGAGAATCATTGATTGGCTGCCTCCTGCACTCCCACCACTGGGGATCGAGCCTGCAACCCGGGCATGTGCCCCCAAATCGAATCAAACCTGGGACCCTTCGAGTCCATAGGCTGATGCTCTATCCACTGAGCCACACTGGCTAGGGCTTGATAGCTATTCTGATAGGTGTGAGGTGATAACTTATTGTGACTTGAATTTGTATTTCTCTCAAGATTAGTGATTCTGGGCATCTTTTCATGTCTACTGACCATCTGTATGTGCTCTTTGAAGAAGTATCTGTTCAGGTCCTCTGCCCATTTTTTAATAGGAGTGTTTGTGGGTTGTTTTTGTGTTGAGTTGTGTGACTTCTTCCTATCTTTTGGATATTAACCCCTCTTTGGATATACCACTGGCAAATATCTTCCATTCGGTAGGCTATCTTTTCATTTTGTTGAACATTTCCTTTTCTGTGCAAAAACGTTTTAATTTGATGTAGTCCCGTTTGTGTTTCTTTTTTTCTTTTGTTTCCCTTGCCCAATGAGATATACCCTCCAAAAATATTACTAAGAGCAATGTCAAAGAGTTTACTGCCTATCTTTTCTTCTGGGAGTTTTACAGTTTTGAGATTTACATTTATGTTTTTAATCCATTTTGAGTTTATTCTTGTGTATCATGTTAAGAAAATGATTAGTAGTTTCATTTTTTTTGCATGTATCTGTCCAGTTTTCCTAACACCATTTATGAAGACACTATCTTTATCTCATTGTTTATTTTTGCCTCCTTTGTCATAAATTAACACAGGTGTGGGTTCATTTCTGGACTCTCTATTCTGTTCTACTGATGTATGCATCTGTTTTCATGCCAGTTCTTGAAAAATGCCATTGGTATTTTGATAGAGACTGCACTGAGTCTATAGCTTGCTTTCAGTAGTATGGACATTTTAAGATTGTTAGTTCTTTCTACCCATGAGTGCAATATATGCTTCCATTTATTTGTATCTTCTTCAATTTCTTTCTTCAATGTTTTATAATTTTCCAAGTACAGACCATTTACCTCCTTGGCTATTACATTTATTTCTAGGTACTGAATTCTTTTTGATGCAATTATAAAGTGAACTGTTTTCTTAATTTCTCTTTCTGATAGTTCATTATTGATGTATAAAAATGCAATCCATTTCTGAATATTAACTTTGCATCCTGCATTTTACTAAATTAATTTATCAGTTCTAGTAGTTTTTTAGTGGAATCTTTGGGGTTCTTTATATATAGTATCATGTCATCTATAATTTTTTATTCAATAACTCAGTTCTCCTCTTGCTCAAGATTCCTTTTGAATTTATTAGGAACCTATATCTGGATTACTGTCAATTTCCCTTGCAACTGCCCATTCACATTTGTCTTGTAAGTATCCCCCTGCTTTCTGATATATCAAAGATTATGACTATTCTTTAGAACTAAAGTTCTTTAAACTCATTTAAAGATTGCTATCTCCAAGGGCTCTAATTCTCCATCAGCCGTACTGATCATTCTTGCTAAAGAACACCTAAAACAAACAAGGTCTCAGTAGTTCTGCCTTTCTTTTCTGATATTCTTACTTCAAACCAATTTAAAATACTTTTGAGGTGATCTTTGCATGCTACAAAATAGGACATTCTTCATATGTAGCTTACTTTTGATATATGTCTTTCGACTGCTAGCTAACTAGTCAAATTGAGTTTTTTAGACAACTCTTTGCTTCCCACTGGTCACAGATTTATTTTTTCTACATGTTATTTTTTTTGGTGTTATTGTTTATTTTATTACTGTTTCATCCTGAAAGTCACCATTACTTTTTAGTCCCTGGTTATGGATAATATATATCATTTCTCTAGCCTTTTCTAAATTTACTTCCTTGAAGTCAACAGAATGTGTTAAGTCTCAGCACTCTTTTTATTTCCATTTCTACTAGTTATTCTTTATTATTCAGAGTGGAAAATGAAGTTTCCAGCAATCAGTCACACAACTGAAATCCCCAATCACTATTACACATTATCTCTATAAAAATTTTATAGACTGACTTAGCAAATATGAAATTTTTTAAAACATATTTTATTGATTTTTTTTCCTTTTTACAGTGAGGGAGAGGGATAGAGTTAGAAACATTGATGAGAGAGAAACATCCATCAGCTGCCTCCTGCACACCCCCTACTGGAGATGTGCCCACAACCAAGGTATATGCCCTTGACCGGAATTGAACACGGGACCCTTCAGTTTGCAGGCCAACGCTCAATCCACTGAGCCAAACCGGTCAGGGCGCAAATATAAATTCTATGGAATAAATTAATGAAGCTCTGAGGTCTGTTATATACTCCCATAACAATTTCTTTTCATTTTAGTTTGATTCCCCCTGAAATCATTTGACTCTAGAAGACAATCATCAATTTTTATAAATATGTTATTTCCTTTCCTTTTCCCCTTTAATAAAGCAATTTCTTTTTAATAAATTATATGATTTTGTTAGCATATTTCAAACACAAAATCCATCTAAATTTTATGGACTTCATTTGCAGTTGTAGTCTGAGTTCTTTCAAAACTCTTTGTCCTTAACTTACATGAATGTCTGTCAGCTATGCTGTACACCTGAAACTGGTACAAAAAAAGTGTTGAATGCAAACTGTAATAAAAAGATTTTTAAATTTTAAAAACTGTCTTTAAGAAAATTAAAAGTGGCAAGTTTATATGCACCTTTTTGTTTATTTGCCCCTCCCCCACTTTTTTTTAAACACGAGAAGGGTTTCATGGAGAAGAACATGAAGGACTCATAAGTACTAAAGTTCTATAGATCAATTGTGAAGGAATCATAAGAAGTTCTCTATCTGAATGAAACAATTAAAATTATGAAGATTTCCTCCAAACAGTCCCTGAAATAATCTACTTACAGTTGAACTTTTTAAAAACTAAATGCATTTACAGGCCAAAATGCTAAGTAATTAATCACGCGTAGTTGGACATATGCCGTAGGAGGTTGTTGCCAGAAAACGGACTCTACATTGTAAAGTCTTTTAAAAAGTCAGATGGAGCCCAGCCAGTGTGGCCCAATGAACCAAGAGGTCATGGTTCGATTCCTGGTCAGGGCACATGCCCAGGTTGTGGGCTCAGTCCCTGGTTTGGGGTGTGCAGGAGGCAGCTGATCAATGATTCTCTCTCATCATTGATGTTTCCATCTCTGTCTCTACCTCTTCCCTGCCTCTTTGAAATCAATAAAAATACATTTTTTAAAAGGTCAGATGTAATACAAAGGGACAGTACAAAAGCCTGAAAACTAGTAATACTCATTACCAAATATAAAAACTAGTCATGAATATTACACTATGATTTAAAACTAGTTTCAGGATCAAAATGGCTCATGCAGATATTGATAGTATCTATCTCAATAATTTAGTGAAAACTGCTAGAGTGATTTATAGTAGTTTCCTATAATGATTTTACTTTACTGCTTTGCTAAAATGTAAAGATGTTATGCAAACATTGTTGAATTGTAAGTTGCCTCAACACCAAAGAAAATTTTGATTTTTTCTAGTAAAAAGTCTTAAATGAAAAACTTTCATTATGCCAATTCATTGCTATAAAGCAATCAATTAATTTAAGTAAATAATAAATATCAACAATCCTGTTTATCATAAATACAGACTTTTTCATTTCCAATTTCTCTCCCCAGAGTAAATTTTAAAGTTCTTACCTAATTCATAGAGATGCCCATCTACGTGAACTAATGCAATAAAATGAAGATCTACTTTTTCATCTATATTTGGTGCCTGCAATAGGAGGAAAGATACATATTACATATGTTAATAGTCAAAAAAACCAAGCAAGTACATGTACACATACAAATATCAAATCACATCAGAGAACATTTATCTAAAATAATTAAAGGCTTAACCTTTGATATCGTGAACAATTAGTAAATGTTTACATTTATAACAACGTGCTCACCCATCAACAAGAAAAATGTCAACTACACATTTTCCTTAATCTCAACGATCTAAATAACTAAAGCTTTGTTCACTTTCAAAGGCTCAGCACTTCACACAATGCCTGGTATATAGTAAATGTGCAATACACTTTCCGAATGAAATGAATGCATAAAGTGATTTGTCTAATTTTTGAAATTTGAAAAAGAAAATCTTTTACATTTGAATGGCATACGCAGAGTTTTTAAAACTCTTTTCAAGTTTTAAGACTTCAAGAAAGTGAGTTCTCCCCTTAATAATTTGACCTTGATAATATTTTTTCAAAAAATAGGACATAAAGAGTTTCAGAGTAAAATAAGTATCTTTACTCATCCTACATTCAAAAGATTTATAAATGAATAGAAGCAGGAAAATAACCCAAAAGGTTAAAGGGGGAAAATAATTATAAGAGCAAATTAAAATACAGCTAACTGTAGCCTATAATTTTTCTCTTGCTTTCTTAGCAAATGCTTTAAAATTAAAACTATACCCAGGTTTTTTAGCTTACCAAATTCAATTTTCATGAGCAATATCTGCTACATTTGTTAAACATTCAAGTAACTTATGCAAAGTCAACACAAGATTCACTGACACTGTCTTTAATACTCAGTAACTAACACAAATATGTGTTAGCTATTTATCAAATCTAAATGGTGTGAAATGAAGTACAATAAGTGTTAAATGCAAGTATAAATTTTAGAGACAAAGTTTTCAAAAGGCATAAATCAAATTATTTCTCATATTATATAATATCCTATAACACAATTGTAGCTAAACTCTAAAATGCGTATTTTTTTTACTCGTTAGTAATTACATAATTTTAAGTAGTTGTAATATCAAGTTTTCAGATGCACGAATTGAAAGATACAGAAGAAACATTATCTTGGATTTACTGAACACTCTTAAAACATCTACAGATAAAGTGACTCATGTAACCTCACATTATTCTTCAGAAATTATTTTGTTCAAGTTTATAAATTAGAGAATAGCAACACTGATGTGACAAACTACCTCTTCCTAACTTCAACACAGAACTAAAGAATTCTGAAGTTGGTTGCAATCAAAGTCACTAGGTTACTGTTGTTAATCTCCACAGCCTGTACTTCTGGTAGACCCTCCGACAACAGCGAACTGTCACTGGACTTTGAAGCAATCCATTCCATCTTTGACAGCTTTGTTAGAGTTATTCCTCATACTGAAGCTAAAATATGTTTCCCAGTGTTTTCCATCATCTTATAAAAAGTCTAATAGCACCTGAGCATGATGTTTCTTCAAATAATTAAAGATGGTGATAATGAGTTCCCGTACTTTCCTGGTCAGAGAATCAAATGTATTACTGATTGCTCAATCTAATATCAATGACCAAAAGAGAATTAAATTTTTCAAGGCTAAACCTAGGCAATTGTACAAATGATTTTTATCTAACTAGGAAAAGGTCTGGTTTTCTCCAACAGGATACCAAGTATTTTAAATCTTTTGCTCTGTTTTCAAAATTTTTAAATTATTTAAATACCATTTCTTCTTAAGAATATTGCATCATATAGCTTCCATTTTTCATATCTTGCCAGTAAATACAACTGTGCTAGAGATAAAAGTAGTGTAACTGGAGTCAGAGATATGAACATATACACTCAATCCCTGTAAACACTGATTTTGCAATCTGTTTTGAGGTTTAAATGAAATGTATTACTTTGTAAATTGTTAAGTGATACTAAACATTCTGTATTATTATAATATTAATACTACAATATCACAAAATGTAAGAAATCACTAAGTCTAGTGACTCAAAACTGTGAGTCAGTACTTGCTATGAGCCTTTTCCTTTGGTCTACGTGAAATCTGAAACGCACAATCGTTCATTGCTTAAAAACCTGTAATTATTCATTGTTTAAAAATGACTCCACTCCAAAACAAGAATAAATAAAGAGCAAATTCCAATAAGTTTTTCATGAAAAAAAAAAAAGACCAACATAAAATAAACAAAGGGCAAAAATCAGAAGCTATAGATTTGGATCATTTTTGCCTACATTTGTATATATTATTTTTTATAAAGTTCCCTAATTTAGAATAAAAGACTTATCTCAAATAATTCAAAAGTAATATAACAAATCAACTGGATATAAATTAAATGCTAAACAGATATTTCAAGTTATAAAAAGGTATGGTTGAAATTTAATTAATAATTGTATGGTACTTTATATTAGGTACTGTTCTAAGTGTTTTATATGTTCTGACCAATTAATTATCATTTAAACCCTGCAAGGTGGGTAATATAATTATATCTATTTTACTCTCAAGAAAACTGAGGCACGGAAGCGTTAAGTAACATGTTCTAGATCACAAATCCAGGCAGTGTCATTCTAGAACCTGTGTTCTTAACCACTAGGCTATGAAAATATTTATGAAAATATAAAGCAATGGAATTAATATTGAGCAAAGATCAAAATTATATAAAAACATATAAACCTGGAAAAAACAAATTTTATGATATGCTCATTTTATATTTAGAATAATTTTAAGTACAAAGGAATTTATTCATATTTAGAATCAATTCTGCCTAAGACAGACTTTACAAAATTAAGGTTTTACTCTGAATCATTTAATTCACCTTATATCTCCTACTGTACAAATTGGCACAGTAGGGAAACAACAAATATGATAAATGAATAAAAATGACAAATACACACTGTGACCCAATGAGGATAATGAAACATAGAGACATCAGTTTTGTTGATACTCAGCAAAAATCAAAGGCTCTTTTGATGACCATACTGCTATTTGGAGGAAGCAGATGTTTATGGAAAAGTGCCACGACTCCACTTCAGAATTTGAATATAGCTCTAGAAGAGTAAGTAAAGGGAGGAAAGAATGTTTGACACCTCTAGCTTCGAAAGTCATGATGATTTATAGCAGTGTCAAGTTTCTTATAAATGTATGGCATATACCAAAACTCTCAGATATAACATTTCTAGGTAGGCTCAACCAATCCATAGTCATTGCCACTAACAGTCTAAAACATCAGAAAGACAAGAGCTATAGTTGCTGAAACCTGCAGGTTATTTAAATTATGAAAATAATTAGAATTCCATCATCAACCTCAACATTTAAGAAAATTAGCAAGATTATAAGAACACATACACACTTTTAAATAGTTTGCTAATATTATCTACTCAAGAAGGAGAAATCCTAAAATTTGTGGGAAGCCTACATCAATTCACAAGGAAAAAATCTTCGCCTCTTACTTGGAAAGATGTTCTTTAAACTGAATAGGCAGGGAAGATTGGATCAAGATTAAACCAAGTACCTGAGCCACCTCAGGAAAAAATAGCTTAGATGAAACACCCGACACCATGAAGTATTAGATTAAGGATAGAGTAAGTAAAGCACCCCAGAGCATGATGACAAGAGCCTAAAGTCATGTTCAGAAACATGGGGAAAAAAAAGTAAGAAATGGTATAGAACTCAGAAGGTACACAGCATTTGTTGACCTGAGTCAACTAAATGAAATCAGAAAGATGAAGGGTAAAAGAATACATATTCACTTTAATGAATGATAGAAACGTAAACATCATCATGAATGTCAATTAACATTCATCAAAAGGCAGGCATTCTTACATTGGTAGGATATGAAGTGGAAAGATGGATTTCACCAAGGCATTGGTGAAAGTCAAGCTAGACTGCAAAGCATGGAGGTATGCTTGCAATCTTACTGGGAGAGAAAACTGATGGTTGAATGAACCAAGAGAAAAGCATTTTGAAGACTGAAGAAGTTTAAGGGGGAAAATGGACTGCCCTTGTCACTGGAAGAAGAGATGGAAGATTGACTACACTTACAACAGAATGGAGACCCAAAGATGGTAGGCGTAAGAAGGGTCGCCAGCGACGAAGACGGAGAGATGGACTGGTAGCCTTTGCAGGGTCTACATGGTTACGTTTGACCCAGGGCAGGGATGCATGGTGACACAATGATGAGGCCTTCGTTCTGCAGTGGCTACAATGAGGCTGTGATGAGGATGGCGAGGAGGACTACATAATTAAAAAAGAGAACATTTTACTTAGACCACGTTACTGGGTGATCATTTATTTTTAAAAGCAACGTATGGTCATACTTGTATTTATATGGTCTAGCACTTTTAATCAACCATAATCTAGAAAAAGACCATAAATGAATACTGATTAAAAGCAGGTAAAGTGGAAATATATAACCAAGGTATCAGGGTATATATGCCATAGGTTCTGTAAGTGCATATCTAAAATATTTACATATCCTCATATGCATAGAAGACTGGTGGAATCAATTATTCAAATTCTCTAGGAACAAAATATAGGCTGCAATTTAACTGTTTGATCACTCTGATTAATAAAATCTGCCATGAAGTTTCCTTTCTTAGCTGGACAAGGCAAATAATACCTCTTTTTCTGTGTGTTTTTTAACCTGTTCCCTTGAGTATATATCTAAGAATTCATCCAGGGACATTTGACTGAATTGAAATAGAGACAGTATTATACATGTTTCCTGGAGAAATGAAATATTACTAATCAAAGCTTTCTTTTGGAAAAGCAAATAAAAAACACTCAACATCTTATCCAGCTAGATGTTCTGTTATAGATCACATTTTGCAGAAAGCTTGATAAATGACAGTACAAGTTGAAAGTGGAACAGCAGGCATCAAGAAAGAAAGAACAATCGACTTGAGAGGTTGCCAGCTCTAGTCTTGGTGACTTTGGGTAAGTCATTTCACTTCTTAGAATCTCAATTTCCTTGTTTATAAAGTGAAGCATTTAGTCTTGATGATTTACTATTTTCCTTCCAGCTTTAAAAAAAATCTGAGAATTTAAAAATTGTAATTATATGAAGTAATATAATTTAATACTGTAAAATACTGCAGAGCATCATAAATGACATTTTTTTAATGTATTTTGTAAAAACAACATATGAGAACACTCAGTAACAGGAATACAATGATATTTTATTTCTCTTTTGTCTGTGTTGCTTCTACCTAAAGCAGAATATACTGACATTTCCTGACTATAAATCACTGAATAAAATGAGGAAGAGCTCTTGTCTGGAAAAAAAGCAACAAAAAAAAAAGCACCCAGCTGGCATGGCTCAGTGGTTGAGCGTCCACCTATGAATTAAGAGGTCATGGTTCGATTCCCATTTAGGGCACGTGTCCAGGTTGCAGGCCTGATCCCCAGTGTGGGACTTGCAGGAGGCAGCCAATCAATGGTTCCCTCTCATCACTGATGTTTCTATTTCTCTATCCCTCACCCCTCCTCTCTGAAATCAATAAAAACATATTTGTAAAAAACTCACTAAAATGGAATTATATCAAATTGTTTTCAGAAAAGAAATATACATAAAATATGTAACATACAAAGTACTAGAATAATGTGCAGAAGAAAACTGTATCGTGATAAGCACTATTAAAAAATTCTTGGAGTATGCACTAAGGGGGGAAAAATCAACTTTAAAATATAAAGTGCAGAGATATAAACCCCTCTGAAACTGATGACTTGCATAAATTATCTTGTTTAGCTGACAAGTTAAATGGAAGCATTCATGGCCTAACAATAGTATTAGTTAAAATATGTGTCACTTATTTTGTGCCAGACACTCTCTTAAACACTTTATATGTATTAGTTTATTTAATCTCCCAGTAACTCCTGAGATAGGCACTATAATTATTCCCACTTTACAAATGAGGAATCAGAGTACATAGAAGATAATTAACATGTACAGGGCACACTACCGTACATGGCAGGGCTGGGATGCAAATACAGGAAGTCTGGTTCTAGAATCCCTGTGGTGCAGAGCCGAAGGGGCCAAGAGGAAGATTTTAATACTAAGTTCCTAGGCCTCATTCTAATGAGGGGGGGTAATCCTCTTAAAATTAGATATTTTGAGAGTCACCCTTTCATACACCAAGTACCATAAAAGACAAATCTGGCTCAACAGTTTTTCATTAAATGAACATGCTTGTGATAACTTTTTGTTAATCCAAATGAAAACTTATAACTGTTACTCCAATAAATAACACCAGTCAGTACACAAAATAAAAAATATTAATTTAAATCAGCATGAAAAAATTAAAAGCACTTATTACCATAACGAGAAGTAGTAGTAAGTCCTTGCTAAGTGATCATGGATTTCATTAACCATGACTTAGTCTCTTTAGGAAAATGAAGGGGTTTTACCTGAATACTTTCTGAGACTCATTCAACTCTGAAAATTCTATGATCCAACTTAGTACTTTAAAGGAAAAAAAAGTCTTTATTGATTTTAGAGAGAGAAGAAGAGACAGGGATTGAGATTTAGAAACATAGATGAGAGAGAGAGAGAGAAATCGATCGGCTGCCTCCCACATGCCCCCTACTGGGGATCAAGCCTGAAACCCCAATTGGGAATCAAACCAGGGACCTCTTGGTTCATAGGTGGATGCTTAACCACTGAGCCACGCTGGTCAGGCTTAGTTAGTACATATTTTTATTGATTTCAAAGAGGAAGGGAGGGGAGAGAAACATCAATGATGCGAGGGGATCATTGATCAGCTGCCTCCTGCACAACCCCTACTGGGGATCAAGCCCACAACCCGGGTATGGGCTCTCTGACTGGGAATCGAAATCTGACCTCCTGGTTCATGAGTTGACACTCAACCACTGAGCCACACCAGCTGGGCAGTGTTGGGCTTTTTTAAAAGCAGCCCAAAGATTTAGATGACCTGCCCAAAGCCACAGAGCTAGTGACTGTCAAAGCCAGAGGCAAAACCCATAGATCCTGATTCTAATTTCAGTGTTTTCATTACACAAAAAAACACCCACCCACTAGCAGTCAAGTAATTTAACTGATTTGGAGGCAAATCTATTACTATTTCTATCTGTAGTTCCCAACCACTATTCAAATCTTTTTTCAAACTTATATTTAGTTCAGAAACAAAAAACATCTGGGTCCTAAAAGGCCAAATTACCATTCCTTTGCCATTAATGTACATGTCACTTTGTACATCTACATATATAAAAGCCTAAGCGACCAAACGACCAGTCGCTATGACACACACTGACCACCAGGGGGCAGACAATCACCACAGGAGCTGGTAAAGTGGGAGTGCCACTCAGCTGACCTACGGGCACCAGATGCAGGGCTCACGGCTGGCTGCCGCAGCCCAGTGACCGCAGTGGAGCGGCAGTGAACCTACTGAGTGGCATTGGCGGAGGCAGGTACAGCGAAGCTGGGATGAGCAAGACCGGCAGGCAAGGGGCGGCAGGGAGCATTGGACTGCTGGTTTCAGCCTGATCCCTGCAGGCTACGTCGAGGGACCCACCAGTGCACAAATCCGGGCACTGGGTGTCTAGTATAAGTAAGTCAACACCTCTTTAATCTGTTCAATAATTTAAAAAAGAGAAATGCCATGAAGGCTAAAAATTGATGAATTGAACCGTTAGTAAAAAGGTGGGCGAGTGTGTCTGTCTACCAGGTGTACTGGTTAATATGGGTTTTTTTTTCAATAGATGGAGTTACACATATGTTGATATATATGTGATTTGATATGTATGCTATTTTGTTGTACTGACAGCAAGCTTCAAAACTTAGTATGTCAAATTTTCTGAAGGTGTGAACATCATAGATAATTTTAAGCTTAAAAATGTCAATTTTTGTGCCCAAAAAAGAGCATTTGTGGGAAGTTTTAATTCATTACTTTATTTTGAAGAAAAAGTTATCATATCTTCAGGAAGTTTATGGTGAACATGCTCCAGTTCAAGATACTTGTGAACACTGGTTTAAACGCTTTAAAAGTGATGATTTTGATGTGAAAGACAAAGAATGTCCAGGTCAACCAAAAAAGTTTGAAGATCAACAATTACAAGCATATTGGATGAAGACGCATGTCAAACTCAAAAATAGCTTGCAGAAAGATTAAATGTTGCTCAGTAAACTATTTCTGATCATTTACAAGCAATGGGAAAGATTTTAAATGAAGGAAAATGGGTGCCACATCAACTGAATGAAAGACAAATGGAAAACTGAAAAGTCATCAGTAAAATGTTGCTTCACTGGCACGAAAGAAAGTATTTTTTGCACTGAATTGTGACTGGCAATTAAAAGTTGATTTATTTTGGGAATCCCAAATGCAAAAAACCATGGGTTGATCCAGGTCAACCATCAACATCAACTGCACGGCCAAATCACTTCGGAAAGAAGACAATGCTCTGCATTTGGTAGGATCAGGAAGGGGTGGTGTATTATGAGCTTCTAAAACCAGGTGAAACCGTTAATACTGATCGCTACCAACAACAAATATTCAATTTGAACCACGCTTTGATTGTAAAATGACCAGAATGGGCCAGAAGACATGGCAAAGTAATTTTGCGTCATGATGATGCACCACCACACATTTCAAAACCAGTTAAAGATACATTGAAAGATCTTGCCTGGGAAGTATTAACCTGCCTTATTCACCAGACCTTGCTCCTTTAGATTACCACTTGTTCCGATCTATGGCACACGCACTTTCTGAGCAGCACTTCAAAACATACGAAGTGGAAAACTGGGTCTCTGAATGGTTTGTCACAAAACAAGAAAAGTTCTATTGGGACGGTATCCACAAATTACCTGAAAGATGAGAGAAATGTGTAGCTAGCGATGGACATGACTTTGAATAAAGCACTTTGGATGTTTCTCTTGAAATTATCATGTTTTCTTTGAATACACATCCACATTATTAACCAGTACACCTGTAAAAAGCCAACTTACTTTTCCTTCAGTTAATGTACATGCTCATGTGTATAAAAAAAAAGGAAGAGATTGCTCTTTACACTATCTAATAAAAACTGGAGAATTAGAAATGCAGTAAAGGCTAAAAAGAAATAAGGGGGAGAGATCAACCAAAGGACTTATATGCATTCATATAAGCCTAACCAATAGACACAATCACCAGGGGGGTGAGGGCATGCGGGGTGGGGGGATGTAATGGGAGAGATAAAGACACACATGTAATACCTTAATCAATAAAGGGGGGAAAAAAGAAATGAAACAGGCCTTTAAAAAAAAAAAAAAAAGGAGGCCTACAAGCATTTCTTTTAAGAAATCAAGTGTTTTCCCTAGCTAGTTTGGCTCAATGGATAGAACATGAGCCTGGGGACTGAAGGGTCCCAGGTTCGATTCCAGCCAAGGGCACATGCCTGGGTTGCGGGCTTTATCCCAAGTAGGGGGTGTGCAGGAGGCAGCCAATCAATGATTTTCTCTCATCACTGATGTTTCTCTTTCTCATTCTCCCTTCCTCTCTAAAATCAATTTAAAAAGAAAATATATATATATATATATATATTTTTAAAAGAAATCAAGTGTTTGATGGGTTAAATGCTTAAATTTAAATTATTCTAAAATGCTAAAATAAAATTAGTAGATTTAGGCTTATACCCAAAACGTTTGCTCATTTAAATGGGGAAAATCCTGCTACGAAAAAAAAAAAAATCATTATAAACATGTAATTTCATTAACATAAAGGGACAATTAGCTGATACGTAAAGTAATTACTGTCTTCCAAAATATACGTAACATAACTAGCAAAAAGAATAGTTGGTTTGTGGGTAAGCTTTTGTGTTTAGCCTGGCTGGTGTGGATCAATGGCTGAGCATCAAACTATGAACCAGGAGGTCATAGTTCAATTCCAGGTCAGGGCACATGCCTGGGATGCAGGCTCAAACCCCAGTAGGGTTTGTGTAGGAGGCAGTCAATAGATGATTCTTTCTCATCGATGTTTCTCTCTCTCTCCCTCTTCCCTTCCTCTCTGAAATCAACAAAAACATATTTTTTTTTATAAACTGGAATAATATCTATTTTAGGAATTGAGATGATTAGAGCAGGGTACTTATAGGGCTTAGTATAGCACTTACCTCATAAGATGCATTCAGTAAATGTTAATTAACATCATTATAAGATGACACACTTTCAAAAGCAGTGAAAATTAAGATGATAATCCATGGAAAAAAACTGAAAAAACCTCAATTCGCACTGTATTCACCGATAAATGACATTAAAGAGTAGTAAAGACCTACAATGTAGCAACCCAAAATGATGCCCAATGTTTTCAGCAATGCCAAGTATCTCATGATAAGAATTTTTTGACTCAAGTACCAATAATATTTGTGGCTCTCTCGTAGAGAACAATGTGCACTTTCTTCACAATACTTTCTTTTGTTTGCAGGGGAGAAATGGAAATAAAATACTGAAAACAATAAAATTCAATGTATTAAAAGCATTTTAGTTTCTTATTAGATGATCATTAGAAATCATGATTCCTTTTATTGACCTGTTGATCTAATCTAATAAAAGAGTGATATGCAAATTGGCTCTCTGTTACACCCACAAGCCACATCCACCAGCCAATCATGAGCAAATATGCAAATTAACTCAACTAAGATGGCAGCAGCCACGGAGCTGGAGTTGCCCCGGGCAATGGAGGAAGCCAGGGTCCTATGGGCCCTGAGGTCTACTCAAGGCTACAAAGTTTCAATTATAGAAGATAAACAAAGCCCAGATACCTGCCTGGCTGGGAGCTTGGGTTGCCAGGGGCAAGCGAGGCTTTGAGCAGGGACCAAGGCAACAAAGTTTTAATTATAGAAGTTAAATAAATCCCAGATACTGCTTCCAGCCAGGTATCTCAGTAGGGACCTGAACCCTGAAGGGGCTGTAGGTAGCATGAAATGGCCCTCTACCCCTTACCCAGGCTGGTCAGGCAACTCAGTAGGGACCCGAACCCTGAAGGGGTTGTGGGCCGCCTGAAATGGCCATCATCAGCCCCTCACCCAGGCTGGCCAGGCACGCCAGCAGGTGGACATCCCCCGAGGGGTCCCAGACTGTGAGAGGGCACAGGCCAGACTGAGGGACCCCTCCAAGTGCACAAATTTTTGTGCACCGGGCCTCTAGTGAAATAATAAACTTGATGGTGACAAATTTAAATTATTTCCATGTACTTTCAGTGGTATGTCTTTTCAGATGTTAGAAATACCACTGAATCAAAAAAATGATACATGGAAAGGAAAAAAATCAGGAACTTCTCTAGGGCTGCCAGATGCTATGAAAAGAAGTAAAATTATGATGTGTAAGCATACATGTATGAGGACATGGATGTGTGTAGATATGTGAGAACATGTACACATATATAAAACTATTAAAGTTTAAAATCGAAATTCTAAATTCTAAATGGATTTCTCTAGACTTCAAGTAAATTTCAAGTATAATATACTGCATTACACAAAATTTAAAGTCCAAATTTAAAACAGGAAAGTAAAACCAGATTCATGCAAAAGATGCAAACTTTCCTACAGAGTATCCATATTCAGTTGGCAAAGATGTCAAAGTAAAACATGGGCTAGATATCAAAATACACAAAATACCACTACATAATCCACGGAAAATCTGTATAATGGCAAATTTCTTCATTTTGCTCAGTTAATAAATCAAGATGCCCACAGGTTTCAAGACATTCTTGATGTTTTTCCCTAATGGTTTAACAATTATGTTTTCTCACTTCAATTTACAATTCTCCACATAAAAAATCGCTGTTAATTCAATGACCTAGATCTGTAAATGTTACTTTAAACTTAAGCTCATCATTAAGCTAGCCAAACAAAGTCCCAGAAATGTTATTACTTTTTAAATCTGAGAGTAGCTCCAAGTAAGATTCTCCTTTACTACAAATAAAAAAACAAAAACACAAAACAAAAACCTTAATTCCTAACATAACCTCTGCTTTGGAAAGTTGTGGCTTAAACCAAAACAAACAGAAAAACCCACCATCCTCAGTTATAACCTCAACTGTATTTTTATTGCTGAAGACGTTTTTAAGTGGAAGAGTTACATCTAGTCAGATATTTGAGAGTAAACTAATGACTTCAGTCTAAGAAATCAACTTTAAAATAGTAAGTTTAATATCTCCATTTTCAAATCTGATATTGGAAGAGAGAAAAAGGAAAAGATGCAGAAAGAATAAAAAAGAAAAAAGACCCTTTTGATCAATTTCAAGAAAAATAAAGTGTAAACAGGATGTAGTAGTAACTACATTCTTAACTTTTCAACAACCAATTTAATCCATTTACACATCGTTAGTGATATGAGATGAAGAACTGATCCTATGCATGGAAAAAATTCTGTTTTGAAAGAAAGGAATTAAAAGAATCATTTCTGCCCTAACTGGTTTGGCTCAATGGATACAGCATTGGCCTGCAGACTGGGGAGTCCCAGGTTCGATTCAGGTCAAGTGCATGTACCCTGGTTGAAGGCACATCCCTGGTGGGGAGTGTGCATGAGGCATCTGAATTGAGTTTCTCTCTCATCAAATTTTCTGACTATCTTTTCCCTTTCTCTCTGTAGAAAATCAATAAAATATATATATATATTTTAAAAAGAACCATTTCAATAATATTTCCCCTTATAACTAGTCCTAATTTGTACTCCCTCTTTCAAACTGAACCCTCCCACTCAACCCCACACAAACTCTCAACATACCTGTATTCAAGAAATGATATGCAGAAGCAATGACAGCAATAAAAAAAGATAAAAGACAGAGGCAAAAGATGCAAGAATAGGAGTTCCAGAGCACTTCTCAATTTTTAGAATGAAGTTGCTCAAAAAAGATTTCCAGTAAGTCTTGTTGGAATGGTGTATGGAAAGTATATGGAAAAATAAGAAAAACCCGAAAGTTGCAATTTCAGACTTCTTGACAAAACTGGCCTATATAGCTTAAAATGCATGATACTTTCATCGGAATTAATTTGCTGTTTCCATCTGATTCACCCAAGACAAGCAGGAACTTAAATTTCACATTATACAAGAACTAAGTTTCTTCTTAATACCTTCACAGTTTCTTCCAAAATCAAAGAAAGAAGAAAATAAATCCTTAAAACAGGAAAAAAATGTGAGCATCTTAACTTCTTATAATTCTAACATAATTGAAATAACTAAAAACTACACTTCAGAATAAAATGAAGCCATGCAAACTATACTTACTAATATATTACACATCTAATGAAGATAAAACTTGATCTTATGCCCACCCCCTCTGAAAATTTGCATTGATTGGGCAAAAAAAAGCTAACTAAATGCACACAAACACAAACATATGACTTATCTTTTGTTTAAAGAAATTTTATTGATTTTTTACAGAGAGGAAGGGAGAGGGATAGAGAGTTAGAAACATCAATGAAAGAAACATCTATCAGCTGCCTCCTGCACACTCCCTACTGGGGATGTGCTTGCAACCAAGGTACATGCCCTTGACTGGAATCGAATCTGGGACCCTTGAGTCTGCAGGCCGATGCTCTATCCACTGAGCCAAACAGGTTAGGGAATGACTTATCTTTAATTGTGCATACATCTACAGGGTGGAGCAAAAGTAGGTTTCCAGTTGTTCATATGAAAAATAATATAATTATTAATAAGAATGTGTTTTGCATAATCATAGCTATTAACCTACTTTTGCCTCATGCTATATATGAACACATACTTGAAATCAGAATATACCCATTGCTTACCCAATAGTCAAATAATCTTTCTCCTATAGGATAATACTAACCAAAATAGACTACACATTTCATTAATTACAATTTCATGATTTAAATTTATTTCCTAAACTTTTACAAAAGATCTTTGAAAGATCATTAGCAATCAAACATAGTATTTCCCTCTATCAAAGGAGCCAAAATTTAAAATCTAAAAATAGAATTAAACACTGGCAAGGTCTATTTTTGAGGCTATCTCCACTGAAATAAGAGATCCCTGAAGATACAAACCACGTTTTATTCAGGTGTACATACAGCTCCCAACAAAGTGTCTAGCATAGTAGGTGCTCAAACAGGTTACCTGGTTCATTAAATGAAAGACAGTTTCATATTATGTAACAAGAACTTTAAAAATGTTCTCTTTTTTTTTACTCAAGATAATTCTATCTACAAGAAACTAGCTTAAAGAGAGATCTTAGAATGAGTACATGTATAAACAAAGATATTCAAGGAAGTAATATTTTTAACTTGAAAATGAAAACAATTTGAACATCAAAAGTTAAGGAAATTATCCCCAGCTGGTGTGGCTCGTGGTTGAGTGTCCACCCAAGAACCAAGTGGTCACGATTCAATTCCTGGTCAGAGCACATGCCCAGGCTATGGGCTCAACTGCCGGTAGGAGCATGCAGGAGGCAGCCCATTGATGAAGTTTCTCTCTCATTGATGCTTCTATTTCTCTATCCCTCTCCCTTCCTCTCTCTCTCTAAAAATCAATTATATATAAACCAAAAGCTAAGGGAATTAGAAAGTAAATTACGGTTCATTCACATGAGAGTATACAGCCATGAAAAATTATTTATGAAGAGGTTTTGATGAAACAAGAAAATGCTCATGATAAAATGTTAAAGGGAAAAAAAACCCCACAAAATTTTGTGATCTCAACTGTTTTAAAAACGAATTTTAGAAAGATTCAAACAAAATAAAGTAAGTGCTAAAAGTGTGTTGTATTTTTTTGCTACCTTTCCCATATTTGCATACTGTTTTTAATTTAAAAACAGAAATAAAACAATTGTGCCAGTTTCTATTATTTTTTATTATAAACTGACATGGAGGTTCCCGAGCATATTTAAATTTTTTTAAAACCAAATAAACAATAAATCAAGAGATTTCTACTTATAGCTGGGTTAGCTCGTAGATTAATACAAACAAATCTCAAAATTTAGAAATTGCTTTTTAGATAAGTATCAATGAAGTAAAAGTAAAGTCTGAAGGCAAATAAAATATCCTTTGGGATTTCTTTCCTTGCCTTCGTATTTGACTTAAAGATTGCTTCCATTATTCTATCATTCATCTTTGTTCATAATACCAAAAAAACATTTACATTTTAATTTCCTCATATCCCACCATTGTTTTTATCTTTCCCATCTTAAATGAAACATAAAAGCAGTTATTTTCAGTATAAGTTAATGACAGTGGAGATCTACTGTCCAAATTTCTGAACAATCAAGGTGGAATAGGGAAAAACATACAATAAACAATTCCTCTATAGCAGCACGCTACTGCTAATCTTACTGATACCTTATTTAGTCTACGAATCTCTACACACAATCAGGCTCCTGCCTATTCTATTCCCTTGAAAATGTTCTGAAAGAGAGCATCAGTGATGCCAGTGATGAATGCCATTGCTACTGCACTGTTATTGCTCCACTTCCTCTGCCCACTCCTTCATCACTCCCATCCCCCAGGATTTCATTGTGGCCCATCACTATTCTCCCTCTATAGAATTCTCAAGGTGCTATACCCAAATACAAAAGACTAGATATCTCCCTAGAGCTTTAGACTCCATATCCAATTCTACCCAGATGACCCTTAAACTCAATATACTGAGTACTAAACATACCAGTTTTGGCATTCCTTACTGTCTATAAAATCCTAGCTGCCCTCTGATTTGACTTCATCCTTTTTGGTTTCATCTTCTATCGTTCATATCCATTTTTCTGAATGCCTAGTAAAATACAAGTACAACTTAATTTTTATTGAAGGCCCATTATACGCCAGGCACCGTTCTAATTACTTTATGTGATTAACTCATTACTCTTCACAGCAAGTTCATAAGTAAATGCTATTATCTCCATTTTATGCATGAAAATATCATGCCTAAGTTACTAAGCAGTGGAATCAGTATACAAACCTACATCCTATGCTCCTTACTTTTAAACTATGTAATTTCTCATAAATGTCTATATATGCCAACCACTGTCCTGGGTTGTCAGGTGAATGACAAACAAAGGTATATGCCCACATGGGACTCATATCTTACCTAATGAAAGAGTAATATTGAAATTGACCATTTCTACAGGATGCCTAAGCCACGCCTACCAGCCAATCAGAGTGGCTGTATGCAAATTAACCCAGCCAAGATGGAGGCTGGCAGTCACGGAGCTAGAGTAAACAGGAGGCTTCCGTTGTACCAGGAGTAAACTGTGTGCCTAGGCCAGCTCGGCCTCTCTCTGCTCACGGCAACATAGTTGTAATTATAGAAGCCACAGACCTGAACCAAACAAGAGGCTTCCATTGCACCAGCGATGGAGGAAACTGCCTGCCTAGGCCGGCTGGGTCTCTCTCTGCTCACAGCAACATTCTTTCAATTATAGAAGCCACAGAGCTGAAGCCAACAGGAAGCTTCGTTACCTGCCTAGGCCTGGGCTTAAAGCAACAGTGTATAAATTATAGAAGATAAGTAAACCCCAGAAATCTGCTTCCAGCCAGCCTTGCTGGGACGTTGGGTGAATGGGAGCTGTGGGCAGACTGAAAGCCTGAAAACAGCCCTCAGCCCCGCACCCAGGCTGCCCAGGTACCCCAGTAGGGACCCAAAACCTGAAGGTACTGTGGGCAGCCTGAAAGCCTCCCTCAGCTCCTCACCCAGGCTTCCCAGGTATCCCAGTAGGGACCCGAACCCTGAAGAAACTGTGGGCAGCCTGAAAACGCCCCTCAGCTCCTCACCCAGGCTGCCCAGGCACCCCAGTAGGGACCCAAAACCTGAAGGGGATCTGGGCAGCCTGAAAACAGCCCTCAACCCCTCACTCAGGCTGGCCACACCCCAATGGGGTGAGGGTCCACACTGGGGGGCTTGGCCAGCCTGCAAACAGCCATCAGCCTCTCACCCAGGCTGGCCAGGCACGCCAGCAGGTGGACATCCCCTGAGGGGTCCCAGACTGCAAGAGGGCACAGGCAAGGCTGAGGGACACCCCAAGTGCACAAATTTTTGTGCACCAGGCCCCTAGTTCTAGTAAATAAAGAGAACAAACAAAGAACAGAAGAAACATAAATTATCAAAAAGTGGCAGAAATAAAATAAACAGAATTTAATAACAGAAAATAAATTCATAGTGGGCATACCTAACAATGATGAAAGAAAGTCTCTTTGAAAATTACTTTTAAGATAAGACTTAAGCATGAGAAGGTGCTGACTATGCAAAGAGAAAGGGTATATCCAGAAGATAACTTGGTCATTAGAAAACACAAAGATAGGCCTAGAATATAATAATCTATATTCCAATGTGGCTCAATGGTTGAGTCGACCCATGAATCAAGAGGTTGCCCATCCATTCCTGGTCAGGGCACATAACTGGGTTGCAGGCTTGATCCCCATTAGGGGGCATGCAGGAGGCAGCTGATCAATGTCTGTCTGTCTGTCTCTCTCTCTCTCTCTCATCAATGTTTCTATCTCTCTCCCTTTCTCTCTCTCTAAAGTCAATAAAAACATTTTTTGTGTATGTGTGTTTTTTTAAAAAGCACAAAGATGGTGTTATGGACTGTATTATATTGCCCCAAAATGCCTATGTTGAAGCCCTAACCCCCAGTGTGACTATATTTGAAGAGGGCTTTTAAGGAGGTAATTAAAGTTCAATGAAAGCAGAAGAATGGGCCCTAATCTGATAGCACTGGTGTCCTTATAAAAAAAAGAAAGAGACCTTTCTCTCTTTCTCTCTCCATGTGCACAAAGGCCAGGTGTGCACACATTGGAGATGGCACCCATCTATAAGTCAGGAAGAGCGGCCTCACCAGAAACCACCTCTGATGGCACCTTAACACTGACTTCTATCCTCCAGACCTGGGAGAAAATAAATGTCTACTGCTAAAGTCCAGTCTTCAGTGTTCTGTTATGGCAGCCAAGTAAATAAAAACAAATGGAAAAAACCTAGATATTTATGGAAAATGATAAAAACAGTGTGCTAGCATATAGAAAGCAATGGAAATAATACTCAAAGACTTAAACATCTAGATGTTAGATGGCCAAGAAATGAGATGATTACAAAAATAGTTTTGCTCCAGGAGTTTTAAGCTGGTTAAGTCTGGATTTGGAAATGTATGATGTGATTTTTGTTCTCTCAGTGACTAGGAACCATTAAAATAAAGGGGTGGACAAAAGAACATTCATAGTTATTCATATGGAAAAATACACAATGCAAGAATAAATTCTGTTTCATGTTCTCACAACTGTAACCCTACTTTTGCCCATCCCTGTACAGTGACTAGAATATATATCTATATATCTATATTCCACAAAACAGCCCCACACAACAAAGAATGAAACTTTCCAAAAATGTAAATAGTGCTCTACTGAGGAATAAAGGCTAATGAACATGTTTTTTTACTAAGAGTCTTACGAAAAAACAAGATTTAGTCTCTTTTGTTTGTTTGTTTGTTTTTTCATAGTTCTTACACCACTAAGGATAGTTCTGAGCCAGTTCTGGTGAATTCATAAATGTGTTGTGCCTATGTGCAAGGAATGGTGTTGGATACTTTGGAGAAAGCCCAAATGAATCAGATACTAACCCGAGGCCCAAGAGCACAGTAAGAGTGAGATGACAACACGTTTCATCAAAGCTAAGGCACCACTGGTTATAAGGTGTATAATCTAATCTAATAAAAGAGTAATATGCAAATTAACCCTCACTCTGTTACACCCACAAACCATGCCCACAAGCCATGCCCATCAACCAATCAGGAGCAAATATGCAAATTAATTCAACTAAGATGGCAGTGGCAATGGAGGAAGCCAGGGCCCTGAGGGCCCTGAGCTCTACTCAAGTCTACAAAGTTTCAATTATAGAAGATAAACAAACCCCAGATACCTGCCAGGCGGGGAGCTTGGGTTGCCAGGAGCAACCCAGGCTTCGAGCAGGGGACCAAGGCAACAAAGTTTCAATTATAGAAGTTAAATAAATCCCAGATAGCTGCTTCCAGCCAGGCACCTCAGTAGGGACCTGAAACCTGAAGGGGCTATGGGCAGCCTGAAACGGCCCTCTGACCCTTACCCAGGCTGGCCAGGCACCCCAGTAGAGACCCAAACCCTGAAGGAGCTGTGGGCAGCCTAAAACGGCCATCAGCCCCTCACCCAGGCTGGCCAGGCACTCCAGCAGGTGGACATCCCCCGAAGGGTCCCAGACTGCAAGAGGGCACAGGCTGGGCTGTGGGACACCCCCTCCCTCCCGAGTACACAAATTTTTGTGCACCGGGCCTCTAGTTTATGTTATAAAATGATAACATAAGGTAACCCCACCAAATAAATTATGATGTCAACTATAAGACACATCCTAATTTCAGAGCTGTTAAAATGTGAAAAAAATGTACATCTTTCCCTGGCCAAGTGACTTAATTGGTTGGAGCATTGTCCCATTTACCAAAGTGTGGCAGGTTTGATTCCTGGTCAGGGCCCACACCTAGGTTGCAGGTTCAATCCTTAGTCAGGATGCATACAGGAGGCAATTGACCAATGTTTCTCTTTTACATGGATGTTTCTCTCTGTCTTCTGTCCCTCCCCATTCCTTTCTCTAAAATCAATAATAATATCCTTGGGTGAGGATTAAAATAAGTAAATATATATCTTAAATAAATGAAAAATAGTTAAAATGCAAATAGTAAGAGTCATATAAAGGATTCTGTAGAAGGGATGGATTGCTTCATGAAGAAAGTGGTATTTAATCCAATCTTGAAGGGCAGGTAGAACTAGGAAGACTAGAGATTGAAAGAAGGAGTATTTTTAGGAAGAGGGAATTACAAGAGGTAAAACACAACAACAATAAAGTGAGGGATGTATAGAGAGAAATAATTAAAAAGAAAACACTGTTGAAAACTATTGAAGACAACGGTTAAGCAAACCTTGTATACGGGTAGGCAAGGAGGCTAAAGACGCTGAATATTATTACATATGCTTGGGTAATGGTTCGCAAATGCTTTTTTTTTTTTTGCCCAATACACTTTATGGCTATAACATACACCAAGAATGAGAGATGCAAAACTCGCAAAAGAGATTAACTCTTGTGGGAATACAATTTGAAAAAGCCATCTAGAATATCCTAACTTCTCCATCCACCTCACCTTGAGAATCATTTAGGGAATCCCTAGAAAATTTCAGTAGCCAAATGATTTAGGTTATGTTTCAATAAAGATAATCCAGCACAATTGTGTAAAAATGAATGAAAATTAGAAAAAACATTAAATACTGAAAATTTACATAAGCAGCTGATTTTCCAGGCAAGAAATTAAACAAATTTAAATTACATTAGTATTAGTGGGGAAAATGTATGGTAGACAGGGAAGAAAATGTTTAAGACACAGGACAATCAACTCACACAAGAATATGTGCATTCTAAAATATTGGTCATTCAGTTTAGATCTGGAAAAAGAGATCTGAATGTTGTCTAACATGAGGCAATAAAGCTGTAATTTGGATAAAGCAACTAAAAAGTGGCAAGAGAAGTATCCTTAAAGACACTTTTTAAAAAGTAAACAAGTATTAAAGCATCTGGTTCCTTTATTACAAATAACTATGTTCATAGTTTACAAATATCCTGCTGATCATCATCATCATTTCTAATTTTAACTCTATCAACTATTTTTTCTTTGGTTAATCCTCACCAGAGGATAATTTTCCCACTAATTTTTAGAGAGATGGAAGGGAGGAAGGGGAGACACAGAGAAACATCGATGTGAGAGAAGCACATCCACTGGTTACCATCCACGTGCCCTGACAGGATCGAGCCTGCTGAGGTATGTGCCCTTGACCAGAATTGAACCTGAGACCCTTCAGTCCATGAGCCGATGCTCTAACCACTGAGTAAAATCAGCTAGGGCTTAACACTATAAATTAAAATCAAAAAAGCAAAGCATACCAGGATCATATAAGGCAATTAAAAAAAACAGAGCATTTCATTAATTTCTAATCTGGAGCTACTTAGACATTCTTTGTGTGCATGTGTGTCTGTCTGTGTATAAACAGTCAAAAAAACAAAAGTCCACATTTCTGAAAGCAGAACCTGACAGCAATCAAGAAGGTATGATATAATTAGGAAGAATGTGTTTAAACTTCTAAATGGTTTTATTATAAACATTCACAGTTACCCAGTTTAATCTATGAAAAATTGTTGTCATACCACAGTATCAAATTGTCTCCTTAAAAAAAATTTTTAGTAGGAATATTTAAGTTCACTATTTTTAAATCAAGTATTTTTAAAGTATTGTTAAGACATAAAGGCAATTTCAGCTTTGTACATTAAAAAGTATGGTTTAGAGTCACACCTCGGATGAAAAAGAAAAATATAATTTTCTGGTGTTAAATGTGTTATAAATATACCAAATGACTTTAATTAAATTATAGTCACTTAGATTACAATACCTTTTCACAAACTTCCCCCAAGAGTGGGAGGAGTGGGAGGTTGAGAAAAGGAAAAGAAATGGAAGGAAAGAATGAGGAAAACCATTAGAATGAAACAAGGGGGTGAGAGGAGGAGAGGCAACCTAGAAGAACTAGCTAACAGAGTTAAGATGGTGAAGATCATCACATTGCCCCAAAACAGATTTACTGAGCAAAAAGAATGATGCACCTTTTTGCTAGAAGTTGGGTGTGATAAAGACTCTTAAAAATCATATAGGTTATCCGCCTGTACTACAGTGCAGGTATTTTTCTCAAAATATTTGCAAGTCAACAGAATATCATAGGGCAGTAATTTTCAAAATCACAGCATTTTTAAAATATGCAATACCTATTTAGTCAGGACTATTGATCTCTTCTCCCTTAGACTTTCAAATAAAAAAATGACACAAATCAATACAATAGCTGTCTGGTATGAATGAACCAAAATCAGACATATCTTTTTTGTCAGATTGGCAAAAAATATATTTTTGGGGTGCCACAGAATTTTGGTAATTAGTTTATATGTTCCATGAGATGAAAAAGGTTGAAAATCGCTGTTATGGGAAGCCATAGGCCATCGGTTACCCAAAGCAAACAACAATCTGCAATCTATCTAAATGATTAGACAAACTGAGATGGCCGATATAAATGTGCTTGTTAACCATCTGTCAAAAAGTGTTTTTATGCTACTTCGTGACTAATTTTTGCATAACAGCAAATTCCTTCAAAGGAAAAAAAAGAAGTCCAGTGAATTTATGTAATTACATTGTGGTTAAATTTACACATGGAAGAGGAGTTCTGAAAAATGTGAAATACCTCAGTCTGACCTTCATGGGCACTGGTCTCATGAGTAACTCGAATAGCCTGTAATAGGAATGCAAAGTATTAATAGGGGGGAAATGACTATATCCTACTTTTTAAATGAAAACAATACTAAATACTGATGAAACAACAAGTTGAAATTCAGGAAAAGTTTCATTTAAAGTATTTAAGAATGTTTAAGAATGAATTGCTGTACTTTCTAACCACAAATCTCTGAAGACTTAGAATATTGAATTATTTGTAACTTCTAGGTGCAAGTGGGAATCCTAATTTAATTGCTAGGACTAACATTTAACACTTTATTCAACTGAGACTAGAATGAAGTAAGCATCTCACAACAGAGACGGAAAAAGCTCAGCTCATCTGTTTCTTCAGGTAACATGCTCCTCTGCAGCTCTGGCTATAGTTATGCTTAACCATGCAGCTTCAGGCAGCAGTTTAGGAATATGGAGCAAAAGCATGCATTTATCAGAGAGTTTAAAAAAATGCTCTTATAATACCCACTATTCGCAAAGGTGAAGAAAAATAGGCAAAATAGTAAATTACAGGTGAAAACACAATCTCAACGCATGGAAATTTAGCAATAATTATCAAAGCCTTAAAAACATGCACTGTTTGATCCAGCAATTTCTCTTCTATAAGTTTATGTATTTACATTTAATTATATAAGTATATGTAATTATGGATATTTGCAAAGATTTAGCTACAATGATATACCTGGTTGTATTTTTTAAACAGTGAAAAGAAGAAAAAAATACAATAATTTACTGGTTAAATAAAATACTACACAATGGAAAGCTATGCAGCCATTAAATGATGATGTCAAATATATACTTACTGGTATGTAATACGTTTGTGATAAGTGAAAAAAGCAAGTTACAAAACAGTATTACAGTGTTATCAAATATTCGTTTTTAAAAAGTGTGTATATAAATATATACTCTCTATAAAAAATATTAATGATGGCCACATCTTATTGGTGAGATTACTATCGACTTTTGTGTTATTTCATTTTTATGTAAAATGAAGATGTTTTATGAGTTCTGCAGGTTTTTTGAAGAAAAAAGCAATTTAAAATAGTCAAATTATATTACAATGGCAAAATAAATAATCAAATCAATAAATTTACTGGGAACAAACTCTGTGTAAAGTACTGTTCTGAGTAATATACATACCACACTGCTTCTAATTTCAAAGAACTTACAATTTGCTTAATGTTCCAGAAGGTAAAAAGCCTAATATACCATATGTCAATTACAACTGAACAATAAATTTTTAAAAAGGTAAAATGCCTTCAAAAGAAAAAAAGATTTCAAAAATAATAAAATTTAAATACCATTCTAAGAAAATGTTATGAAATGGTAATCATTTAAAACTAGACTTTGTGGCTTGTCTTCACACATGCAAAAATATTATGCCGATAACAGGAGTAGAGTATGACCTAACATCTACCCTTAAACCTTTGTTTTTTCCATTGGTCTTCAGCCTTACTCCAAATTCCCCGGGAAAGACACTCGGAGCATATATTTATTGGAGGGAGGGAATGGTGAGAAATGGTCTATCAAAAGATATTTATAAGCTTGTAAAACAAACTGCTTTTTCTCTCTCATTCAGCTCTGGATATAGAAATGAAGCAGTAGTTTATGGATATTTCAGTACTGTTACCTGAAACATAAAAAAATGCCTTTTTAATGGATGCAACCAAATGCATAGTTGTTCAAAATGACAGCTTCAAGACCAAGCCCGAAACTGGATCTACAATCCCGTAAAACTCTGCCCACATATGAAGTCAGACAAGTAGGAGGTACCAACGTCATAGTTCTCCAGGTATCGGGCTCGCTCTTCAGGGCTCATGGACACCGACTCCTCTAGGAATTTTTTCAAGGCTGATCCAGATTCTGAGAATATTAAAGAAGATAAAATTAAAAAGGCTTGCTATCTCAAAGAGACTGGTATATGAAAATACTAGAAGCACACTGCCTATTTTTCAGGTAAAACCCTTTCACTGGTAAATTAGGCCTGTAAGAATATTGGCCTAAATGATAAGGCTTCGGTTGTTTGTTTGTTTCTTAAACCTCCGTTTACCAACAATATAGAAGAATGAGAAGGATTATTAGTTCTTCTAACAGTACATACATCCCATCATAAATGAAAGGGAGGAAAATAGTCTATGTAGCACTTTGAAAGAAAGGCGTAGAGCACCACCTAGTGCTCAATTAAGTTAGCTTATATTTTAAGGGCTGAAAACAGCAGCAATGAAAAGTAATTTACCAAAATGCATCTTGTCTTTATTGTTGGCAATAGCATGGATCAGTCCAATTGTTCCACAGGCATTGCTGATTGTCTGCTTCATGAAATATACTGACGATTTAACATCTTGTCCCTGAGATTTTATTTTTTCCTCCTCTTCTGTTCTGAATACTTCATACTATTAAAAAAAAAGCCAATAGTAGAAATATGAAAATATATTAAAAAGGACTGAAACATAAGACTTCAAAAAACTCTAACTGTATGAGATCTCTTATTAAAATACTACTTTTAAAAGAATAAAGTAGATTTACATATTCTTACTTAGAAATTTATGATTATAGAGTGCTTGTGGGTTGATATACGTTTACAAAATTCTCATTTATATTTTTTAAATATTTATTTTATATATCTATTGAAAATCGAAAAGGATATAAAAAACTTAACAGAGGTTATCTCTGAGATAAGAAATTCCTAGAGGATTTTTACTTTCTACTTTTTACATTTCTATATAGGTGAATCATCCTATAATAACAAAATTCACACTATATTTATAAGCATACAATAGTCATAACAAACATTCACCATTATTTCTAATAAGTGGTTGTAAAACCAATATGGTATAATGATGAATGTCAGAAGTGTGAGCTCTACATATGACTGCCAGAGTTCACATCCTTGCTTTGCCATTATTAGCTGTGCAGCTTTGACAAATTATTTTTAAAAGTTTAAAAATGAGTGAGAAGCAGAAGGGGGAGAGTAGAAAGATGACTTATTGTTTTGTCTATAATTTTCAAATTCCAATAGAGTAGGGAGTCAGCAAACTAGAACCTACAGGCCAAATCTGGTCAACTGCCTGTTTCAGAAGTATAGTTTTTTGTTGGTTTTTTTTTTTTGTACTGTCTACATCAAACTAAAAAGTTTTTGCACACAAAGGAATCCATCGATAACACGAAGACAACCTAACGAATGGAGGAACATATTCAGAAGGGGTTGATAACCAAAATTCATTAAAGAATTCATACAACTCACCATAAAACAAACAAGTAACAACAATCCAATTTAAAAAAGAGCAAAGAACCTGAACAGACATTTCTTCAGAGGACATACAAATGGCCATTGAAAAGATGCTCAAAGTCACTAATCTTCAGAGAAATGCAAATTAAAACCACAGTAAGTTATTACCTCACACCTGTGAGATGGCTACCATCAATAAATCAACGAACAAGTGTTGGCGAGGATGTGGAGAAAAGGGAACACTTGTGCATTGTTGGTGGGAATATAGACTGGTGTACCTACTAGGAAAAAACAGTATGGAGGGTTCTCAACAAATTAAAAATGTAACTGCCTTATGACCCAGTGATTCCACTTCTGGGTATATAACCGAAGAAATCCAAAACACTAATTCTCCTCACTCAATTTTAATCTGTGTTCATCATTGCAGTGTTATTTACAATAGCCAAGATATGGAAGCAACCCAAGGGCCTGTCAATAGACAATTGTGTAAAATGTTGTGGTACATATATACAACTGAATACTACTTGGCCATAAAAAAATGAAATTATTACCATTTGCAACAGTATGGATGGTCCTAGAGGGTATTATCCTAAGTGAAATAAGTCAGTCAGACAAGACAAATACCATATGATTTCACTTATATATAGAATCTAAAGAACAAAGTAAATAAACATACAAAATAGAAACAGACTCAAAGATGCAGAGAACAGACTGATGGTTGCCAAAGGGGAGAGGGGAGAGGGGAAAGTAGTTGGTTAGAGGGCCAGGTGAGAAAGGGGAAGAGATTAAGAAGTACAAACTGGTAGTTATGTTTTCGTAATAAATTCTGAACCATTATTTCATTCATGTAAGTTCAGTTGATAAAAACTGAAATGTTCAATATAGTAAGGTCTTATCCTGATATGTTTGTATGGTTCTACAGGTCAGTTTCTTGTTGCTGTTTAATATTATTGTTCCTTGCTAACAAAGTAAAATATTGGATAACTTCACAAGATTTAATGCTTAGAAGAAAAATCCTAAAATGATACAGAGCAAGTATAGAGAAAAAGAAAACGTAATTATGGCAGACCAACGTGAAAAGACATGGTCAAGAGACAATCAAAATATCAGAAAGAAATAATTTATATCCTTTCCACCTATAATTCATTGGCTGGCAAACTCAACTATAAAGCACACATTTAAAACCATAATTGACTTTATTTAAAGGGTAATGCAGTACCCATGACAGTTCTTTTGCTCTTTTGCTATCAGTATGCTTAAGCCATTTGCAACAACATAATCAGTTCCTAAATTAGAGTACAGAAGACCAAAACACTTTGTATTTCTTAATCTACTAGATATCCTTAGAGTAACTTTAATACGTCACTTAATAGGGAATCTACCAAATTGTAAGAGACATGAAAAAGTAAAAGATACCACTATACTCTCTACTTATGTATTTCTATAAGTTATAGATACTTTTAAGATTATTCTAGTATCTATAAATGACGTAGAAGTGTATGTTCTTTCTAGCAATAGACACAATAAGCTTTTCAGTACTAATGATCCACTGAAATGAAGAAGTCCTATGATAAGGATAACATCCTCTTTTTAATACTGATGACCCATTAAATAAAGAGCAAATCCTACTTTCTCCTTTTAAAAAAGTAGATCATAAAAATAAATGGTTTGGAAAATTTCCAATTCAGATATGGACTCACATTTATAACACATCAACTAAAAAAGCCTAAGCTTGCCCTGACCACTTTGGCTCAGTGGATGGAGTGTCGGCCTGTGGACTGAAGGGTCCCGGGTTCGAATTCGGTCAGGGGCATGTACCTTGGTTGTGGGCACATCCCCAGTAGGGGGTGTGTAGGAGGCAGCTGATTGGTGTTTCTCTTTCATCGATGTTTCTAACTCTCTATTGCTCTCCCTTCCTCTCTGTAAAAAATCAATAAAATATATATATTTTTTAAAATCCTAAGCTTTAAGAAGCTGAACTTTTTTTTTTTTTTTTTTTTTTTTTACTGTTTCTTACAATTGGGATCCTGAGGTAGGTATCTACTTGCTTATTTTAGCAATCTAAGAAAGGAAAAGTTAACAATGGAGTAGAAAAGTATAAATTTAACTATTTGTCCTACTCTTCCTCAAATTCCAGAATAATCACAACCTCACCACTAAAAGTTGGTGTTCAGTCGATAACCACAAGAAATTTTAACTAAATTTCTATGAATATTACGAACAGCTAATATGAAAAAATAACCCTTCTTTAACTAATTTGTTTTACAGTACTCTTAACTAAAAAAGAGAAATATTTCAGTGTTTTTTACTTTATCTTGAACTGAGGTTAATTAGTTTTGGTATAAAGAAAATGATCCAGGAATTTCTAGGACTGAGCAAAGCCTAATTCCTAATTTCTGTGAGACACACAGCTCCTTCTATTACTGAAAAATAACATGACCTGAGCATTTTATGCCAAATCATCAACACCTATTTCTCATATATCTTCCCAAACACTTACTTCATTTTTTTTAACTACCAAGTTCATCCGATTGTTTCTAAGTTTAAATAAAAATCAGAAAGATTTGGACTTACAACTGTATTAAAATGAACTTAAATGTTCTGGCTCCATAATACATATATCTACATGACATCATTCTAGAACAAAGGCCTGAAATACAGTGACTGGACTTTAAATAGAAATCTAATAACTATCTATAATTCCAACACATCCTAAATCTGCCAATTAAACTATATTTAATCTTAGTGTTTCCACCCAAATCAAGTTTATCCTGAAAATAATGTAACCTATGCCATTAGTTATACCTATCAACTTAAAAAAAGCAGATTTCTTTTTACATATATATTTTTTTAATTTTTTGATAAGTTATTACATGTGTCTTTATCCCCACATTACCCATATACATTTTTAAATTTACATATTTTATACATTGAAAATGTGAACATATTCTTTATGCATATATTTTCTAAGACAGATTTAGGATCATTATATTACTTAACATTTCTAAAGTATATACATCAAGCCCTGGCCAGTGTGGCTCAGTTGGCTGGTCGATGTCCCATGCACTAAAGGGTTACTGGTTCAATTCCCAGTCAGGGCATCTGCTTGGGTTGTGGGCTCAATCCCTGGTAGGGGGTGTGCAGGAGACAGCCAATGGATGTTTTGCTCTCACACATCAATAATTCTCTCTCCCTCTCCATTCGCCTCTCTCCAAAAATAAATAAAAATTTCTTAAAATAAAGTATAAACATCAAAATGTGAGTAAATGTCACATCAAACCATAGTTGAGGCAATTTCATCAAATTTTTTAAAAGAAAATTACACAAGTTTAAAAGACTAACTCAGGGTTTTGTCAGTCTATAAATCAAAATCTAAATATCATCTCTTCAATAAAACTAGATTTTTAAGGTATCCCTGCTACCTAGATTTCTTCTTTTTATGCAAGAAGGGAGTCATTTCTTATTAAAGAAGAGCATAATATTTAATAGAACAATAAAAGGGAACTTTGCATTTACTGAAAACTTTATATCTTATTTAACAATTACCTTTTCTGTAATAGGGAAGAGAAGTAATACTGCACACACTGGTCTTGGTACCATGCTAAGGAGTTCAGGATCCATTCCATATACATCAACAAATTGCCATTTAGGATGCAGACCTAATTGTTTGAGAAACTAGTAAAAGA